>JARKHS020009686.1:0-41686 GCA_030143305.2 Amblyomma americanum
CAGTAGCTAGCAGTAGCAGCGACCCCGAACCCACATATCCAACATCGTGCTAACGAGCGGTCATTCTTCATGTCTGCAGCCAGCGGGGCAATGTCTTGCTGACCGTACCTCAAGCTGTAGCAGCGGCGCCTCAGGCATGGGACAACAGCCACGCGACGCGATGCCTCGTCGGCGCCCCCTCGCCGCAAGAACGCGCACAATGGGGTGCGACCCGACGGATCCGCTCCTGGAAAGGCTTGACCTTTCCCATATTCTCGGAATCCTCTGCTGTTCGGTTTCCTTTATCCCGCTGGGTAGCGACTGTAACTCACCCCCTTCTCTGCCGTTGTGTGGAGGGCAGAAAAAAGAAACTCAGTGGGCATTCTTTTTCGCGAACCCAGCCGAGGTATACACGCATAGCATCGGAAACTTCACTGTCTTTGTGTGTGCTTTTGGATTTTTGCTGCACATAAAATGTGTTTTCCTGCGTACAACCGCGTGGTCCTTCTCTTCTGCTCATAGCGCCCACCAATATACGTGACAAGCAGCTTACACTGCAGTAGGACATTTACAGTAGCTTCCGTCGAGCACTGCCTAAACGTGCATATACAATTCGATGCCTTCTATTGGCCCTTAGTATTCACCTCCAATCAAATTTTTTCCTACTCCATCTCGCTTTTCCTCCTCCTCTGAGCGCAGTGAAATCTACGAGCGCGAGACGACGGCTTCCAGACGTTCCTAACATTCTACTCCGCTGAAAGAAGTAGTGAGATGGAGTAGTTTCGGCCGATGCTATAGCACCCATCTTGAAAGTACTGATAATTTCGCACTATAAACTATTGTTTCCCTCTGACGCGGCACTTGGGTGTGCAACTGAAACGCGTTCCTGCAGAGCAGTCAAGTTCTATGAACTTTTCGGTTCGCTTTGAATGACGCCTTACATAAGATGCCAGCTGCCTCCTGTCGCACCGTCAGCGTGCTCTTCTCGTATATATAACAGCCTCAACACATCAATAAGCGCCACCGCGGTTGCTTTGTGGTTCTGGTACTCGGCTACTGAGCCGAAAGACGCTGGTTCGAACCCGAGCGCGGCGGTCGCATTTCGATGGAGGCGAATAGCTAGAGCCCGTGTTCTGTGCGATGTCAGTGCACGTTAAAGAACCCCAGGTGGCCGAAATTTCCGGAGCCCTCCATTCTGTCGTCCCTTATACTTATAGCCTGAGTCGTTTTGGAACGTTAAACCCCATAAACCAAACATCAACAAGCGCGGCCCAGGTCCGGTAGCACGCGTTTTGTAGCGAGAGCTACATTACTCTAGCCGCTTCGCCTCTTGAGCATGGTCGCATTTTCGCCGTGGTTGCACCTCGGCCGTGGTCGCACCGCTCGGCGCGCCATCTGGCATTACGTCACTCCGCCGTTGCGCTCGTCGGGGAGCAGACGCCGCTCGCCTCGCCAGTTGTGCGCATGCGTAGTAGAGGGAGAGGGGCTGTCGCAGTGTGTATATACATACGGTTCGGCGTAGCGGGAGGCAAGCCGCAGCGCAGCGTTTGTTCGGCGTCGCGTCAGCGTCTCGTCTACCGGCGTCGTCGCTCGGAGCCTGCAGGAGATGGCGACCAAACACATGAGCGCATACGAACTGGCGTCTCCAGACGGGGGTGGGGAGACATCGTGGGTAAATCCCCCCAATATCCCCTGTTCGTAGCTAATCATCCCATTCAGCAGCGACGGGAACCTTATGCGGGGACAAGGGGGACAATAGCAAGGGTACAGAAGGAGCGCTGCTGCCTTCGCAGAAACGGGCCGCGGCTTTTTGCCCCATTAATCACCGCCTACGTGGTATTTGTGGCGCCAAGCTGAGATCTGGCCTCACCAGATATCTGCGTCTCCCTGCGTCGCTTCGCTCCAAGGGCCGAATTTTCGCCTCCGGCGACGCCAGTAGCCCACACGCTGACGCGGCGCCGAAGAAACGCTGCCTTGTGCTTCGGCCGCTATGGAGAACGATGAGTCGGAAAGGCTGAAAGAAACCAGACTTCGGCGTCGGAACGAAACAAGGACGAGGCGGCGTGCCGAAGAGAACGAAGAAGAGCGTGTCAAACGTCTCGACAAGCGTCGTAATGACGACGCGGCTAGACGAGCTCGCTTAGCCTCCGACAGTGAATCCGCGACGGTAGAAGACGACGTGCCGAGTTTGGCTTCTCTGAAGGAAGCCAGACTTCATCGTTGGGACGAAACAAGCATAGACAGAGATGAGCCAAGTAAATCATGAGTAGCATTACATCGCTTAACCACAGCGAGGCCTAAGCGTTGTCATGGCCTGTAGCTCTCGCTACCTACCAGGTTTAAGCGGAGCTAAACCACAGCCAATTTTTTTGTTTTGGATAACATTTGCCTCTGTGCTGTTAGTTGTAGCTATCAGTGAAAATCGCCAGTGAAGAGCGTGTTTGTGCTGAGATGGGTATTTTATTATAAATTTAGGGGGAACAGAACAGGGCCTGCGTTTTTGTTTTCTTTTTGTGTGTGCTCTTTACACTCAAGGAAAGGCGGTAGTTGAGCAAAAAAATGCATGCCTTCCTTTTGCTGCGCAGTGAATCAAGCTTCAAATAACACCTGCTCATTTATTTTGTTTGTCCGTAACTGTGACAGAATTGCATCGTAAACCGAGAACTGCCTGTGATTGCGCTTTTAACGACGGCTAAATGTATTGGAAATAGATATAATTCTTTCTTGTGCACATATTTATTAGCCTGCCTGAAAGTGATCTGCTGAGTGCTGGACAGATTTATCAAGGAATTCTTTTTCTCACATATCTCTTTCTCTTTATAACCTTTCGCGTTCTTTTTTAAATATAGTGCTGTGTAGATAGCGGGATTTTCAAATTCAAATAAGGTTCTTTAAGAAGAAAGGCCCAGGATGGCAAAAGGGTGCGGTGCGGTGCGGCCACGTTTTCACAGAGGGTTATTAAAGGTGTCATGAGAACGCATGCACTCGAATAGCCACCACATTTTCCGGACCTCTTACGATAACGTAGTTCCCTAAAAACAAATGCAAAGGTCTTGGTCTCCTACCCAGAGGTGAGGTGAGGTCGGCGCGGCTTGAAATTTGTGAGTGAGGTCAGCAAATCAGACCTCAACCTCACACGTGAGGTTGAGTGAGGTCGTCATTCAGTGAGGTCGAAATTTAGAGGTCGAGACTTTTTGCCGTTGCTGCGGCTTACTCCGACGACCGCCGCCTTGGCAGAGAGCGGCTCACGCTGCCCACTCTAGGCCAGATGTTTTGACCCGTATGATTGACCCGTTCTTGCTAAGTGCCGCGGGATCACCGAGTCATCGGAGAATTCCCAGGATTTCGAAACTATTACCACCGCCACCTGGAGGGAAGTGGTAAAAAAGTGGGAGTGTTTTGACCTGCCAAGAACACCAACATCATCAGCCTTAATTATTAGCTGCAGGTATTCCTGTTTTCCCGCAGAATTATTGTCTTGGGTTGCTGGGTAACGTGCAATATTTAATCAATATTCTGGCAACTTTTAATTTGGTAGCGGTATATCATGCTTCCCCGGGCTCATACACTATTATCATTATTTATCATCGTCGCCATCATCTCGAAGGTCGACGGCATGTGTCGTTGCGTGGTTGCTGCAGTTTGTCAGAAATGAGAACTGGCGCGTTTACCTGCTGGACAATCCGAATGTCATTAATGTGGAGCGGGTTGTCGGCACTCTTTGCAATGCGTCATGCGCGCATGTGTAGTAATGTGGGATCCATACGGACCTTGAAATGAGACCTGTCATGGCGAAGAATGGGGGTGGGGGCGTTTAGCTATTTTTGCCTCTTCGCCGCAGAATTGGCCAAGAAGTGTGTGAATATCATCAAATTAGTCGTTAATGTTTTGCAGTAACTAAAACCCTCACATCCAAAACTGTTTCAAAATAAAAATAGACCCCATTCAATATTTTACAAACTTTGATGCCATGAACGTGGCTCTGGCTCATGCTGGACTATCCCTTTTGCACGCGGCTAATCGATTGGGCAACGTAGTGATGGCGATGTATATTTTTATAGACAATTACACATGAGTTCGCATGCGTTTCATGTAGTTGGAAAGACCATTAGCCAGATGATGTCTTGTGTCTAATCGGATAAATAGATTGGGAACATTTAGTACGAAAGCACTACTTCCCGAGGTCAAACCGGCTCAGCGGTTTGTGTGATGTTTGACCTTGAGGGTGACCTTGGGCAAACCATAAATTAAATAAATATTAGCCGCCGCGGCGGCTAAGTGGTTATGGCGCTCGGCTGCTGGCCCGAAAGACGCGGGTTCGATCCCGGCCGCGGAGGTCGAATTTCGATGGAGGCGAAATTCTAGAGGGCCGTGTACTGTGCGATGTCAGTGCACATTAAAGAACCCCAGGTGGTCGAAATTTCCGGAGCCCTTCACTACGGCGTCCCTCATAGCCTGAGTCGCTTTGGGATGTTAAACCCCCATAAACCTTAAACCATAAACCGTAAAATAAATATTGCCACAACCAGGATTCGACTCCCGCAGCGGTACAAACATATCAGCTTCGCTAGCTACTGCACGAGAGCGCTATGATATCGCCGCAACTGATCACGTCCCGTGTTCAACGGCAACACTCTCTCGCGCTGTGCATTGCACATCGCTTTCTCCATCAACAAATACTACTAGCAATCTATTATTCGTGCTTTGAGCTCTGTGGCGGTAGTGACAGAGAGATCTGCGCTGCATGCGTTGGCGTGGACAAACGTTGTGGCAGAAACGAGGCACGAGCATAGGCAGCCGGCGTACATTGGGTAAATTTCCATTGACAGAGAAAAAGTTGAAGACGTGCATAACTTACTCCCTGGGTCAGTGGACACCTCAATCACGCTTTCAGATACGTGGCGATGGTGTCCATCTCCAAGAAACTGTGATTTCGCACAACATTTCGTGCTTACCGATGCTAAACAGCCAGTCATGTTTTTATTTATTATCTTTTTTATTTTATTTTTGTCTCATGAGTTGACCGTCTTTATTTAGCCGAGAGAATTCGGAGCGCAAGCACTAGCAATGCTTTTGCACTCTCGCGAAGCTTGTGGTAAGAACCTAAACTTACTCCCCGGGGACTTGAGGTCACCCCCCCTGGCGCATAAATTTGTTCGCTTGCTTAACCACCGAAATATCTCGTCTATGTCCGGTTTTCCATCGATGCTCGGGGCCAGGAGTCACAGAACAAATAGGTATCAATTTTTTTTTTTCAAAGACTCAATTTGGTTCAGTGGCACAGTTAAAAAATAACATAAAAGAAGCCGCTGGCTTCCACACACACACACACACACACACACACACACGCACGCACACACGCACACGCACACACACACGCCTCTGTCGATGTACTCAGTCGCTGCTTGATAAATGTGTGCGAAGGATTGAAACAGTGTAAACAGAGGATTTAGTGTAAACAGAGGATTGAAAAGAGCGCTTGCTGGGTGGCAAAATTTTTGTCTACACTGAGTCCTCTCGCTATGCCGGATAGAGCTAAAAAAATTGAAATATAATAATTATAGGCGTCTGCGTAGCCGCCACATTACAAAGTACATCGGCGACCAGTTTCGTTACATTTGCGAACTCTTCTCAAGTCTAATAAAAGTATCGTGAATACCTCCCCTCCCCCCTTCCCAATTTCTGGTAGATGGTGTTGAAGGTCCGTGGTTGTCGATCGCCGATTCGTGCGTGAATGAGCGAGATGCTTCCAATACGAACAAGTATACGCGAAGCAGGTTGCCGAATATTGACACTGATAAGCTTACAAATAATGAAGCAAACTTAATGAAAAAAAGTACGCTCCGGCTAACTGGTGGTAACCGCGTAATTAAGGGACACCCTGCCCGCAGGCCATAAACTCTCTAAGGGCTTATCCCAGATTATAAGCTTCTCCCATTGCGTGTACATCAATAGTGTCTGTACACACCCTATTAAATAATTGCACAACGCCTAGTGCCGCTATTGTTATTACTAGTCATCTTAATGCTACCGTCATCATTTTGGCTTTCCTGTCTCCAAAATTCTCAGAATTGTTTTAACTGAAAAACTTCTTAATCGCTTTTTGTTTATTTCT
This sequence comes from Amblyomma americanum, assembly GCA_030143305.2. Taxonomy (NCBI): domain Eukaryota; kingdom Metazoa; phylum Arthropoda; class Arachnida; order Ixodida; family Ixodidae; genus Amblyomma; species Amblyomma americanum. The sequence goes on from JARKHS020009686.1 coordinate 6,095, forward strand.
GTTTGTTTGTTTAGGTCTAGCAGCCGACCGAGGTGAGGTTGAGTGAGGTCACTGGTGGTCTCAGGAAAATTGAGGTGAGGGCTCTTAGGAGACCTCAATCTCAACTAATGAGGTGGGCATTTGACATAAAAAATCTCAAAGTCACCTCAACTCCCCAAAAAATTGACGACCTCACTCAACCTCTACCTCAACTGAATGAGGAGTGCATTTGACCTCAAAAATCTCAACCTCACCTCAACATCAAAAAAATTTGCCGACCTCACCCAACCGCTACCTCATCAGTTGAGGTAGAGGTTGAGTGAGGTCGTCAATTTTTTTTAAGCTGAGATTTTTTAGCTAAAAAAATTTGCCGACCTCACTCAACCTCTACCTCATCAGTTGAGGTAGAGGTTGAGTGAGGTCGGCAATTTTTTTTTTTAGGTTGAGATTTTTGAGGTCAAATGCCCACCTCTGCTCCTACCGTCCGCGGCATATTAAAAAATGCTGGGCATTCCTAGACTCCTCCGCGCAACGCCAGCGGCTGAGTGAGAATATTCGAGCGAGGCGCGCACCGAAATCTGCGGCGTGAGACGACGTGATCAAGCAGACGCGAGTTGAAAGGGAAAAATCGATATGTCTGTCCATCGCCCGACCACCGCCGGATCAACGCATAACGCTGGCGGCGGGCCGCTCAGAAGCACCAGCAGCAGCAGCAGCGGCGGCGGCGTCTGCCGACCGAGGAGCCAGCATGCGCCGCCGCGAGCGCATAAACTGGGCAGCTTTAGAAACTGGGGGGCTCGTCAGGTGCCGCCACCGCCGCTCCCAGCATGCCCCGCGCCTCACAATGGGGCTCCTATTCAAACACCAGTAGCGGCGGCAGTTTGGGCTACCGCTGGGCTTCGCCGCTTCGCCCGACTCGGCCCCTGCGCGCGGGCTGACTCACACATCGCGACGCGCTCCTGCTGCTTTGCATTCGGCCGACGCCTTGGGAACGCACGCCGCCGCGCTGACAGTGCGCAGGATCGCCGGCAGCCTGCTCCACGGCGAGCTTCCCGCGCCAGCCTGCCCGCTCCGGTCGTCAGCCCGAGTGCAGGTAAGCGTTGCTCTCGTGTGTGCACACTGCGTGTTGTGTAATCGCCAAGTGCTTGCGATCGGCCGCACAAAGAGCGAACGCGCCGATAGCAGCAGCAGCGGCCGCACGCAGCAGCCGCCGCGATCTGGTGGCGTCGGTCGGCCGAGAAGGCGAGCCGCGCGGCGATAGCAGAAACGCGTGAGCGTGACGGAGGAAAAAGTAGAAAAAAAAAGTGGGCGGAGGGGAACGAACATGTCAACTTGTTTTGTCTTCTTTTTCACGTGAGTCTGCGAAGTGCCAGGTGGTGCGCGTTGTTTGGAAGGCCGGCACTTTTGTATAGGCGCGCTTTCTTGAGGGAGAGGGGGGTGTCCGACGCGCCTCGTACACACCGAGGAAGTTACCACCTGTCTGAATAGCCCGGCTCTTATGCCGCGGCAGCGCCACAAGGGAGCGTCACCTCTTTCCAACTCGGACGCTGTCATGCTTTGCCGATGATGGGTCTTTTGTACGTCCACGGAAACTTTCTCAGGCTCCCGCCTCAACTTGAGAAACTTTTCGTGGCGTGTTTCTGACGCGCCTTTCAGTCCCGCTACCGTTCAGCGAAATCACTAATTCTGTAAACGTTCTTTCAACTATAGTTCCGTGCTCCGGTCTTTCCAGTGACGTCAAAAGTTACCGAGTTTGCTGGTAGCGGTTCCCAAGCCAAGCGTACCATTCTGAGAGCTGCTTCTAGCTACTAAAGCTATGAGCATCGTCCGTGGACGCTTTCTACACCCCACGTGCTGTATATTAGTGCTTTATTTTCCGCTAGCAGTATACGTTTTGAGAGCGGAGAGGTTTGAGGAAAAAAGCTGCAGAAGCAGTTTGAGAAGTCCTGAAACCCGCTTATCGGCATCAGCAGCTGTAATGCGGGATGACAATGCTTTTGAAAACAATATTAAAGCACGCGCAAGAAAAAGGGAAAAAAAGAACAAGACAGCAAAAAAAAACTAATTTTACAAGCTACATATCTTACATAACATCACAATATAGGCAGCATTGACAAAATAACACTCAAATCAACCACAAAAGATGCACATGTCACAAGGATTAGAGGTAGCGATTACACAGTAACACACTAACCAGCACAACAGGCACATAATCAACATTAGCCGCAAAAATAATTGTACAGACTGGATTATGAAACATCCATATTCTCCGAGATCAGTGTGTTAAGCAAGGGAAGTAGGGTATACGAAATCATTTGGTTACCATAATTAGTCCGCGGGTATGCAACGTGCCCTCCGGACATCGCGTTTGGTAATGAAGTATATTTTGTCTGAGATTTGCAGCCGAACGGATATAAAAATTATTCGATTTGCACTCGTTATTGTATGCATGTACTAACTTGTAATTGTATAAATTAAGCAATTTTTGTATGTTAAGCTCATGGAACAAAGGTTCACTTGGGGAATCCGATGGCACACCACATATCGCGCGGAGAAACTTTTTCTGAAGGACAAGTAGCCGACCAATATTTTCGGCAGACGTGGTACCCCAGACAAGGCAGCAATAGTTCAGATGACTCATAAAGAGATAGCTATAAATAAGTAATTTTACGTAACGTGGAAGATACCTAAGGGAAAAGACTAGTCCAACTACTTGGGATAGTTTACAGACAAGTGGTGGTGTGTGGCGTTTCCATGACAAGTCATGGTCAAAAATGATTCCTAAGCTTCTGACTGAATTCACTTGTTCAGTGTTAGCCATATTAAATGTGGTGTGTGGGGGCAGTGTGGCGTTTTTGTTCTTGGCTTGGAATAATACGGCTTTTGTTTTAGTTGCGTTTATTATGAGACCGTTTTTGACGGACCACACATGCAGTTTCTCTAGTACAGTATTAGCGGTTCGTAATAAATCTGAGGCATGTTGAGGAGAAAACAAGAGTATGGTGTCATCTGCACAGATGATGTATTTGGTATCATAGTCACTATTTACAACATTATTATTATAAATATTGAAAAACACTTTGAGACTATAGTTCTCGAACTTTATTCCGGAACAAGGTTCCAAGGAAACGAAAATAGCTGTGCTGCCTGAAGTTATCTGTCGGCATACGAAATCCATGCATACTCGCGACGCTAAGTCAACCATTTTTTGTAACATGACTGTTACGTGTCGTAAAATGTACTTTATCCCCGTATTGGCAATGGACTGTCACAGAAAAAAAAAAAGAAACTGGAACCTCGCGCATATCTGGCTCATAGAGCGAGGCCACAGAACATAGGGTACGTCTTGCGGGTGCGGGTGGTACCACGGGGTCTTATAGCAGGGTATAAGGTGCCTCATTTCACCTGTAAGGAAATAATTTAGCAACTTGCCCTGAAGAATGCTTTTCTAAGCGTATCGCGTTGTTGCAGAAGAGACACCGACTAGGACGCGTAGTTCAGGCCTCGCATTATTTGTTCGTACTATTATAGCATGTTTTCAGTTCAGCGGATATGGCATCACAACGCGTCACATCTAAACCCTACTTATCTACGCAAAGAGTCTCGAAATAGCCGCTCTGCCCCTGCGCCAACGGTGCTGCCACGGCGTTGAATCGAACCCTCGACTTAGTGCCCTGGAGCCGTATACAACGTCGCAGTTTGATGCCGCTGCGGGAACCTACGCTTGCAAAATTCTCGTAGCGTTCCGTTTGCCTAGCACGGATTGCTAACAAATCCTTCTCGGTAACTATTACTGTAGTGTCTGTTCTCCCCGCACTCGTCTCTGATTGGCTACAGGAAACCGTGCGACACTTTTCCCCGAACCGCCGTGGTGGCTCAGGGGTATATGGTGCTTTCGCGGGTTCGATCCCGGCCGCGGCGGTGGCATTTCGATAGAGGCGAAATTCTAGAGGCCCGTGCGCTGTGCGATGTCGGTGCACGTTAAAGAACCCCAGGTGGTCGAAATTTCCGAGGCCCTTCACTACGGCGTCCCTCATAGCCCGAGTCGATTTGGGACGTTAAGCCCCCATAAAAGCAAACTTTTCGATGAAAATTGACTTGGATACTCTCACGGCCGTCTTTCAGGAAAGAAGGCGGCCCAGATCTACATTCCATGTCTCAGCGCAGTTAAAATTTTTCATCACCTGAAACTTGACTGCTGCTTGGGTTGCAAGCGCCTGGAAAGAGGGACCTTTGAGACACTCATCTTAGCCAAACAGCAACACCCGGCAATGGCATCGCGGAATTTCAGCGCGTTGAACATCGACCTAATTGCAGGTTGCCAAGAGCATACTACGAAACAAATAGTAAAGCGCAGAAAGAGCAAACGAAGAAGGCAGACAACGCACACCATTAGCGGGTTCGGTTAGCGAGCTCGAGACTTTCGCCTGCGCGTTATGTGCGGATCACTACGGAGCCCATAGCTGAACTTTCTGTCGCGCATGGCGCATGCTGTCATTCATTGCTTCTGCTTTAAGCTCCCTCAAGCCGCATGGATCTTTTAGGCTTTCCACTCCGAAGTTCTCAGTAGCCAACAAGGGCCCCAAAAAATAAGGGACTACTCTCAAACTGTAGGCGTACCCTACACTAGCAAGAGCCGGATTAGTCTGGTTCTACTCCCGACAGAATGGGGGCCGTAAAAATGCAGACAAAATGGTCTCACGTCGCCCTAAGTAGCCATTCATAGTCGAGTGCGGGAAAATTTCAGCGCGAAAAGAAAAAAAAAACGGTTTCGCTACCTTTCCGCTAAAACGTCCCACGTCGAAGGCTGGCGACACAGTTCGCTTGTGATAAACGGGCGCCCGAGAAATATTTCCCTTCGCTTTTGCGGCAGACGTCGTGCATCAGCGAATGAGGAGCCGTGGGGACACTTTTTCGGCCACTGGTCGACTTCAGCGCGAATTTGATATCGTCTACCTTTCCACGCGAACGACGGAAAAGGTGGTCGCGGGCAATGAGAGCCACATTCGGCCACATTATCTCAGTCGCATTGTTCATGAGAGCATGCTATTGGAGTGCGTATACTATTATGGTTTATGGGGGTTTAACGCCCCAAAGCGACCCGGGGCTATGAGGGACGCCGTAGTCAGTGGCTCCGGAAATTTCGACCACGATGGGCTCTTTAACGTGCACTGACATCGCACAGTACACGGGCCTCTAGAATTTCGCCTTCATAGAAATTCCGCCGCCGCGGCCAGGATCGAACCCGCGTCTTTCGGGTCAGCAGCCGAGCGCCGTAACTACTAAGCCACCGCGGCGGGTCGGAGTGTGTGTGCTATAGGGTGGCTTGTCATGCGGCGTTCTCTGGACGGCTGGCTACGGAATACCGTTGGCAGGTCATACCTGGTTCTGTGCTTCGAGCCTTTTCGCTTCTAGAAGGATCTTTTATTACGGTAGTCAGCAGTAGCGACTGCTTGATGATGGCAGTAACGGCGTTGGTAACCAAGCCAGAACATGGGTCGTGAGTTCAGTTCTGGACCACGTAGTGCAAGGGCACTTTTTGAAGTATTGTTGGATTGGGCTGGAATTGCGAGTATCAAGCGGTGCTGTGCGTGCAGTTCAGTGTTGCGAGTGGCAGCCGGCACATCATCTTCAAGGGCTACAAAGTCTTGAGGCTCGCCGAATGCGCAGCGATTATCACCCCTCGACCTCGCAGCATGGATCCCGTGCCATATGTCCGCATGCTGTGAAGGCTTCTTTCTCGAATTGGCGAATCGAATGAATTTATTTTGAAACGAGGAATGACTGTTACCAGTTCTATTTCGTGCTAATGACGCCAGTAGGAGCAGTTTCTTCTGTTCGCCTTGCTTCATAAGTTTAACGATATGGATCATCTAAAGGTTCCGTGAATGCGACTCCCGACTGACAATTTTCTTGTCTGTTCCATGCTCCGCTTCCTCTTGTTTCAGCAAGCGGCGGTTTGGCCTGGCTTCGTTTATAGCCTTAGCTGCAGTCTCCGTAACGAGTCGAGCATAGGCTTGCTTCCGTGTAGGAGACTGCTTCCATGTAACCTCCGGTCTGGGGGAGGCATTCACGTGATATCACTAGCGTCGCTTGAGCGCCACATTTGTGTCCAGAAGGGGGGCACAGTTAGCGTCGTTACCGCAGCAACGGCCGGAGAATCCGTCTGGCCAGGCGCGCGCCAGTGGCGTCCGGGTCCACTGCATGCGAGCGTCCCTCAGCGCATTCGGTTGCAGCGCTAGGATGAAAGTATGGCGAGCGCTGTAACGCGAGTTAATACTCCATGTCGTTCAGCGCACTCAATGGAGCGATGACTTGTGCCATGCCTCTCTCGCGACCGCAGCGCTGGCCTAGTCGTTTTAGCGTCCGCCTGGCATGCGGGACGGGACGTGCGGGGTTCGATCCCCAGTGCCGCCAGGTACCCACCGGTGATACAATGAGTACGAGCTTTCCCCTGGCCTGGTGCTCGGCTTATTTAGGGTGAAATGCTTGGCGAATGGGTCTTACCCCCTTTCAGTAAACGAAAACATTGTGTCACGGCGCTCTTTGGGTGCAGATGGCCTTGCGCCATAAACACTGATCGTCATCATCATCATGTACAGTCTTGGTCAAAAATCTTAAGGCCGCTGTGAACGGCCGCGGAGCGGCTGCGCTCCGCCATCGCGGCGCTACCACCTCCGGCGCGCGCCGCCGCTCGCTTGCGCCGAGGATAAAGAGGGAGAGAGAAGCATGTCTCTCATCTCAAGCCTCCTCTGATAAGAGCACTCGTGAAAAAAACTAGTGCGGCGCTCGTTATGCCAGTTGCCAGCTCGTCTTGCGGCCGCCGTGACAGGGCGCTTCGTGCGACTAAATGTAGTGGCCTGGACGAGGTGCTTTCTGGGCAGCCGTGAAAGCTCATAAAACGGGATAAGGCATGAAATGGAAATGGGGGGGGGGGGGGGGGGGGGGGGATCAAATTTTTTCGGTTTATTTTTGTATTCTGCTCGGTATAATTTGATGCACTTTCTTGTAAAGAACAGGAGGAAAATTTTGCGGATGGCTACATCAATAAGACATGGGCAGCACTCGTTATGAGAAGGCAGGATGAGCGCGTTATAATCTCGTGGCCGTGGTCTATTTTGCATGATTCAAATGTCTCGCACGCGTGGTGTCCAATTGAAGCGGGATGAACTTACGCTGGCGTCATGTGTGCTTGAAAGTGAGCCCTAACGACAATGAGGCAGCATGCACTAAGACATGAAAAGAGGCCAAGCAGTGGGCACTTTCCAAATTGCCGAGGAATGCTCTAACTCAATCGGCTACCCAGGCCAGACAAGCGTGCTCTAGTCTCAATGTGGGCTTATTCAAAGAACTTCAACGTCGAACACACACGTGCGGTCATTCCTTAGTGAAGAAGTGCCGTCTACGTATTTGAAAAATTGTGGCGGAAGTCACAGGCCCTTTCCTAATTAAGACAGCCTTTGTAGTAGAATTTACTGCTTCTCGTCCTTTTTTAAAAAAAACAATGAGTGAATTGCCCGTATAATTACACTATGCAACTTAGCACAGCGCTATAGGAGCACTCAGAGAAGTCAGGTTTATATTTTATCTTTTATTTTCACCGCACTGCGAAACACATTCGAAATGTATACCTAAAAGCATAATGCGAACGCTCTCCCCTCTGAATGTGTAAGATAAAATTGTAATAGAAAATTGCAATGATTAGGATAACTTTTGTACTGTTATGCGCTGGTAGCTTCGCCCAGAAAACCGAATTTCGTCGCACGAAGCGCCTTTTCACGGCGACCGCAAGACGAGCTGGCAGCTGACATAACGAACGCCGCGCTAGTTTTTTTTACGAGCCCTGTTATCAGAGGAGGCTTGAGAGTGAGGGAGATGCTTCCCTCGCCCTCCTTATCCTCGGCGCAAGCGAGCGGCGGCGCGCGCCGGTGGTGGCAGCGCCGGGATAGCGGAGCGCAGCCGCTCCTCAGCCGTTCACAGCGGCCTTAAGTTTTCTGACCAAGACTGTACCATGCCTCTGTAGTACGTTTCGTGCGCTTTGTGACAGCGATCAGTAACAGGCATACTCGGGACGATCTAGTTACGACGGCACGTTGACCCTGTTCATGAACACCCCTGTCCCATACAGGCTTCCACTAAGCGCCGTGGAAAGCCATGGCCAACCAAGTTCTTTTAACGCCTGCCGACGAACTCTCGCATGGTCCGCTACAGTCGCGTGATATCCCCGATAGCCGTGCATGACGGTCAGCGTCATTTGTTGCGCGTGTACGCCGTGGCTGTGCAGCTGCGTGCAAAAAAATGTTAGTGTGAATGCGCGTGCGCGGAACCCGGCGAGCAACTTCCCACATGCGCACTTCGGACCGCCAACTTTGTAAGTAGCTTGCGTACGCATGCATATGGAGCCGCTCGAGAGGTACGCTGCGCAGTAATGCAAACGAGTTTAGCTTGGCTGCTGCAGGTTTCCCAGACGGAGCCCCAGAGACGTGCTGGCCGTAAGACACCTGCGGACAGTGTTGTCTGTGAATGCAAACTTTCCAGGCGCGGTTTGGTAACCGCTGACGATTATTTAGCTGCTTTTAAAACTATATTTACGGACATGAAATGCCCCTGTATGGTGGCGTGCTCTCTTGTTTTTCTTGTAACCAAAGCATTAGCCGGGGCTTGTCTTGGCCGCAGTGTTGCGGTGCCGTTACGCGATTAACACTTCCGAATGAAGTGGGGCAGCCTCGCCGAACGTGGTAGCAAACTTTGGTTCATGATCCCACTGTTCACATGCTGTCCTCAACGCGCCGTTAGGGGAGGGAGACAACGAGGAGTTGTAGTTGAGGGAAGGGTTCCACCGCCTGGGATTCTACAGCGGGAACTGACAGCATACAGTACACGGGTGTCATTTGCATTTCATCTCCATCGAGATGCAGCTGCCGCAGCCGGGATGCGATCCCGCGACCTTCGGCTCAGCAGCCGAACGCCGCGGGTGCATTTACTCCCGCCTTGCAGTACTGGAATAAGCCGGTACGGGTTCGTGGATCGTCGCTATCTGACGTGTCAAAGCAGTACTGTGGGCTCTGATGCACGCCGTGGTGGAGGGCGGATTAAACTGTTGAAGCAGTAGTTTCGTTCTCGGCGCGTTTCGTGGACCCGCCGCGGTGGCTCAGTGGTTAGGGCGCTCGACTACTGATCCGGAGTTCCCGGGTTCGAACCCGACCGCGGCGGCTGCGTTTTTATGGAGGAAAAACGCTAAGGCGCCCGTGTGCTGTGCGATGTCAGTGCACGTTAAAGATCCCCAGGTGGTCGAAATTATTCCGGAGCCCTCCACTACGGCACCTCTCTCTTCCTTTCTTCTTTCACTCCCTCCTTTATCCCTTCCCTTACGGCGCGGTTCAGGTGTCCAACGATATATGAGACAGATACTGCGCCATTTCCTTTCCCGCCCAAAAAACCAATTAAAAAATTTAAAAAAAAGTTTCGTGGCGGAAAGCTGTGTAATGCAAGCGTTTTATTATTTTGCTCGTTCTTCCGAGGATTTTGTTGTCGCCAGTCATGTTTATTCTTCCCGTTTTGAACACGTGCGGCTGAACCGAAAGTTGTTCCCTGTGCACGCGTTTCGACAAACGTGAGTAAACGTACCTCGGATGAAAAATACACTTTTTCGTGCTCACACATTTTACGTCACCATTAGCGCCGGAGGCTCATTTGCACGACTCGAAAGCGCGGTCGGTCGAGGCTATTAGGTTTGGATTTGTGCTCGGTGCCTTGCGTCTGTACACAGTCTACTTCGCAGCAAATGCAAAACGCATGCCTGCCTACGCTTTCCACAGTTTCCCGCGGACCAGCGGGGCAAGCTGCCCGAAGTACGAGCGGAACCACCGCCGCGGCTCTTTCCACAGAGTTCGCGTACGCAACTGTGGTCTTGCTCTCGACAAGAGCAGGACAGTGCAGGGATCGCAGACCATAACGGAGGTCACGTCGCCATGCGAGGTTACGGCTGCCTCTGCAGCCGCGAGCGTGTCTGTGTACACCTACCTCCTTGATTTCAGGCATGTCAGAGCAGTCACCCGAGTTTCGAGCGATGCAGCGTTGGTTTGAATGCAGTGTGAAGTCGCTCGAAACATTCGGTTAGTTCGTGTGTGTTCTCGAGGAGACTTCGTTGATGATTCGTCCGCGTTTGTGTTCTCGCCAATCGCGACTGCCAACGATATGGTGGGGAAGCCTTCCCATCGCGAGCCTTAGTATTTGCGTGCACAAAGGCGCGTACGAGCAGATTCTCAAATGTGGCCCCTGATAGCACCAGTATTGCGCGCGTGTGTGCGTGTGTCCGTGCGTGTGTGAGAGAGAACAAGTTTTAAGAAGAACGTCTGCAGAAAAACAACGCTGCAAGCATAATTTGTACATTGCACTTTTTTTTCCTGAAAATTTAGCTGTTCATAGCAACAGAGAGGTGTCGAGTAGTATTACCTAGTTGATTTAAAAAAAATTTAACGCTTGTTGTCGTGTGAGGCTATCTCCAGAAACACTCTCAGAAGAGAATTTTTGAATTTTCCCACTCCGTCCTGTACTCCTTATCATATTTCGTGCAACGCTGTGGAAGTCGGACAAGTAGTTTCCGTGTAGAAACATACCGAACGCGCCTACAATTCTTGATTCCACCGGGGCTCCTTTTTTTTTTGGGGGGGGGGGGGGGGGCGGTGACAAAAACGAAGTGACCTAAATGCGAAATATTACAATATACGGTACTTTAACGTTGCTGCTGAAGTGAACGCTAGCGTTTTTGTCGACGTTATGACGTGATCAGCTAATTAGTGTGGTTCTGCAGTATTCGTAGTTTTTTATGTGATAGCATGGAACCCTCACCGGAGCAAAATGCCGATGGCGACCGTCCAACGTTGTCCAGAAAAGAATCTTTAGCTGGTGGGCGGTGACGTCAGCAGAGTGGAGGAATCCATTTGGCAGGAGGGTAGTGACTTCACCAGACCGGAGACTGCCCATTGGCTGGTGAGAAGTGACGTCCCTATACACATGCAGTAGCGTCTCCAGACCAGGTGAAGCCTCCGCGTATGCTAACCGTGGTAGGTGGTGTACAGGAAGCGCTCAGGAAGAGCAACCTTGGGTCTCGCAAGCCCCATCAGTCATGTCCGGCTAAGGTATCAAAAGGTGAACTGGGACCTATTTCTACTGGAGTTGTTTTCTCATTATTCCTTCGCTTGTTTACCGCTGATCAGTCCTGTCTTTGGTACTGGGACTGACACTGTTTCCCGAATAGCAACACGAATGTCACATGTGACAGCTTGTGACTCCAGTTGTGTGTGGTAAAGGGGCAAAATGTTGGACCAGGAAATTAATCGTCGTACAATACGGCTTCCGTTTTACGGCCCTAAGCGTATATATCCTCTGGGAATGGTCGGGAAAGCTTTGATAGCATTGCGCGGGAGGTGTGAAACATGTTCTCGTCCGCTCCTTCGAAGTGTACACCTTGGACTTGGATGCAGATGAATAAAATAAGACGAAGTGAAATCTTTCCATGATCGAAGCTATTGCATGCACGCGTAAACACTCAAGCACTGGAGAGCAGCACCTGAAGCTGCCAGGGACACGTTTTGCGTCAACAAATGCCACGGTTGTGACGTTAACCGCGGGTATTTATTGTCTAAAACTCTGTTGGGGCATGTGTTATACGAAGTATGGAGCGCTGAACAATCGCGGCACTCTGGCGCAAGTCAACAAGCTATGCGCTCCGTCCCGCCGAATCCACGCTGTTTCGAAAACTACGTAAGTGGTGAGCAGTTTGCTAGGATGAACGGCGCCTTTGCCTGCGACTTTGTCAATCGGGCCTCCGACGCCAGCTTTGTGTAAAGCTTCACCGCAGCGGTGGCCAAGTAGTTGAGCATCCGCCTCGCATCCGCCTCGCATGCGGGAGGTGCGGGGTTCGATCCCCTGTGCCGCCAGGTACCCACCGGTGATACAATGGGTACAAGCTTTCCCCTGCATGGTGCTCGGCTTATTTAGGGTGAAATGCTTGGGAAATGGGTCTTAGACCCAACCAACCTTGAGTAGTCGAAAAACACCTTGTGTCATGGCGCTCTTGCCCGCTGTCTCTCCGACGGTAGCGGATTCTCGCGACCGAAGCTCGCTACGGTGGGCGTTTCCCATTCTTTTCGCGAGTGCGCTAATGAACGCGATGAATGCACCGCACACGCCAAGGACGCCTCGGCGCTCCATTCTACGCCGGCCGGCGGAGGTGGTGGTGGTGGTGAAAAACATTTATAAGCAATAAATTTTTACAGAAAGGTGATTGGGGTAGGACCCTATTGGCCCTTTCCCCTCACAGTACTAGGTGGAGCCCCTATTCCGGGGCCCCATTGGCAAGCAACGCCGCCCGCGTCCGTTGAACCAAGGCCTTTTGGCTCTTCAGGTCTTGACAGCCGAGCAGGGCCGCCTCCCAGTCCTCTCTGGTGGGGTTGGGGTTGGGGGGGATAGATGGGTTAGATTGACACGCCCAAACCATGTGGAAGGTGTCAGACACCTCCCCACAGAACTGGCACGTGCCATCAAAGGATGTATTGAAGACCGGCGGAGGAGCGATTGGCCATCACCCGCCGGTTTAGCGGCCGCAGCGGCGCGGCGGATAATCCGCTCAGGTATGCGGCGGTGATCAAGACCAACCCAGAGTGCTGCCGCGCGACCGCAAAGCACGGAGCACAAAACGTGCGCGAGGAGAGAGACCGGCATTGCCAACTGCAGTCGCCGTTACTCGTGCAGCGCATACTGACACAGCCAAAGAAAAATGGAGAGAGAGATATCTCGTTTGTGCCCGCGATACTTGCGAGCCCAACGAAACGACTCAACAGCTGCTGCCGCTCCTGTCGCATCCAAATGCTGCGACTGCGTGCGAGTTAGCGTTTGAGGCGCGTTCACACTTGGACATTCGGCGGCGAGAGCGAGCGCAATCCGCTGCCGCGGCAGAGATTCCGCCGAAATACCCAGCGGAAAGCCCGATCGGTGCAGGACCGATTTCTGTCGCCGGAAAAAATTCCGCCGATTCCCATCGGCCAATATTCCCGCGGCGATAAACACGGCTGTGCCCTACGATGCAGGACGCTTCGCTTCAGACTGGATTCGTCGTTGTTCCTGCCTTTTGCAGCGCGTTCACTGGCCATAAACGGGCCAGCAGCCTTTCGCTTCGTCTCATCTCGCCCATAAGAAAACGTAGAAGTGGTACATTTGCTTTATTTTTTTTAGTGACGATTCTGGCCCTTTTAGACTTAAGAGGGGCGTCGTTTGTTGACAACAACGGTTCCCCTCCTAACCACCAGTGGGCGCCACTAGCCTAAACTTGTCGTTTTAAGGGCGTAACGTCCGGCAAAATAGCTGCATTTCGCTTACGTAAGCGTGCATACCGTTATGGTACGCAGGACAACATCGATTAACCTCTTGCCATATCTGTGTACGCCGTGAACAGACTACGAGCGGTGACGTGGTGGCCGGGAAATTTGAAAGAGGCAGCATTTCGGGGGCCGCGGATTTCGCTCGCTCTCGCCGCCGTGTGCCCAAGTGTGAACAAGCCTTTAGTGTGCGGGAAGAGCGGTACTTGAAGCCGTGAGCATTGAACTCGTCTGCTGTGCCTGGGCAACAATCGCCGCGGCCTGCTTTGCCAGGCTGAATCACCGAGAGTTGCGTTCCTTCAAGATGCGAACTCTGTCTACGCATTGTGCGTGGTCCTGCCTCCCCAGAGCAGCGTGTCCTTTCCGTTCGGGCCTTGGAGATAAGGCTGACGACTTCCAGTCGGCAGTGCCAGGGACTCCTCTGTCAGTGGACGCAGAGAACGACGGCAGGTGATGACAGTGCCAGCAGCGCGCCTATCTTTGTATTCGTTTATCTCGTTCACTTCATTGGTTGCGTTATCGCTTTGTGCTCTCCTTATTTTTTTCCGAGCCTTGTAGCTAGCCCGCAGGCATTCGAGATTCGGTGATGTTCTTTGCGCACTGTGCCTTTCGATAGTGTGCCTGCGGTGCACAGTATATAAAAGAAATGACGTCGGGTGAGGCAGCTCGGAACACTTTTTCATTTTGTCAAATGACACAAGCGCCTATACGGGCTATTGCAGTCAACCGCCACGAACCGCCATCAAATGCACGTCGCCCGCCGAGGTCCCAAGAGGCGGAGCCATGCCACAGCTGCAGGCCTTAGCGTGCGCAATTATGCCGAATGTGAGACTATTTTGATGCCAAATCTGAAGAATCTGAGGCCATTTTTGATTCTTAAAAACAAACTTGGTTTCTAAATTAAAAAAAAATACTTAGGTCTGTTGTATACTGGCTGAATTTTACTTTTTCATCATGTACCCTAGCAAGCAACTAAAATTTTTATAGCCGCCGCGGGGGCTCAGTGGTTATGGAACTCGGCTGCAGACCCGAAGGACGTGGGTTCGATCCCGGCCGCGGCGGTCGCATTTCGATGGAGGCGAAATGCCAGAGGCCCGTGACATGTGCGATGTCAGTGAACGTTAAAGAACCTCAGGTGATCGAAATTTGCGGAGGTCTCCACTACGACGTCCCTCATAGCCTGAGTCGCTTTGGGACGTTAAAACCCCATAAACCTGAACCTTTTTTTTTTTCAACTTAGATAAGCCATCAGACGGAAACAGCAATTGCATGTTACCAGATGAGTATACCTTTATGGATGGCGTTTGCATAGATGCCATACTTGCTTTAAAAAATTTATATGGTTTAGCCCCGCTATATCCAGGATATACAAAACGAGAGAGATCTCCACTGGCCCACGGAGCCGGTTTTGCGCCTTTCATTTCGTGAAAATGAACGGAGTTTGCAAAGTTGTCAACGCCAATGAACTCTGTGAACGCCTTCGGCTCACTTGTTTTGCTTGGTTTTTGATCCTTTTGCCGCCGTTTAGCAAGGCGTGCCTCTCGTGATTCTGGCGTTTCAGCCGCTTGTCTAGCCTTGCACTTTTCATATCTTCGCTGCTTTTGAGCCAACTCCCACGCTACCACTTCTCGGTCTTCTTCTCCTCCTTCCATGGCGAAAAGTCAGACGACGGAGTCAGCGCGCTGTGGCTACGACGGCTGCGGCAGCAGCGACCACCTGCGTGCCGCGTGACGTCACTCGATTTCGCGCATGCGCAGCTGGGGCAAATCTGTAGTGTGGCTCACGCGAAGCCTGGTGTTGACGAGCCTAGTGAAGCTTTTCGCTTTAAAAAAATGTTAAATTTAGCGGTGAATACACGTATACATTTATAATCGGCCATGGTAGAAAGCGCATCGTACCAGTAAAAATGTACAGAACATGCCCACCACGTCTCACGAAGATTTTACTTCTTTTCTAACAGCTCATTTTGTTCAGATATGCAGTTCGCAGTTAATAAGTTGACGTCACTGCAGCGGAATTGAGCACGAAAACTCTCTTGAATAAATACAAAGAAAGAGTAATACTTACTGGACGTCACACAAGGAGTTAGTCGCGAGGAAGCCTCCCCTGATTTTCCCGGGAAAAAAAATATATATATTTTCAGAGTTCTATTTTCCTTCTCCCGGGTTCAATTCCAGGCAGCAGCCTTCCTATTAAGACGAAGGTGAAATTTAAGAGCCTGCGTGTGCTCAGATGTTTGTGCGCTTCAGAAAATGAGGTAGCCTTAATCGATCTGGTACGTTCCACTCGGAGGCGGAATGTTGCCTTGGATCACATGACCCTGTTCAGATTCTGTTCTTTATTATTTTTGTTTTCAAACCATGCATACTTTTTTCAGATCCTCGCACACCGTGAAAATATTTCAGTAAGCTCGTGGGCTGATTTCCTCGTTTTATTTGTTCATTTTCATCTTAGTTTCTAGGCTGTTCCGTACGTGCTTTCATTTTAGTGAATCCACTGTATGTGTTCCCCAATTACTAGGCTAGAAGTCTTCCCCACTGCCGGCTGATGTTTTTAGTTCTTATTCTTTTTATACCCCTCTGTAGGTTAGTTCATTCTCTTGGCAAAGGGCATGTGCCTTGCCTTGGCAGCTGAAAAAAAAAAATCCAACGTGAGCATATATCGGCCGCATTTGTATGTCGCGATATCCGGAGGCAGCCAAGTCTTTTATCTGCCTTGATCGTTAGGCTTCTGATTAGCTGGCGCCATCTGTATACGCTTCACTGCATGCAACTTTGAGGGACAGTGTATTGGCACGGGCATACCGAGTATGCCCTGTAGTACGACGAACCGCTGGTTATTTAAGGCTGGCGTCCAGTGCCTTGTGCTCCCCTCTCTTCACAAAGCTCGTTGACTGTGCCAACTAAGCCCTATACCGTTCAGAGGATTACTTTTTCGCCAGGAGGTTACCATATATCGCTGCACTTTATTTCTGTAAATACTGAGTTGATAAGCACCCCATGGCTTTCTTTTTCTCGCGTTTCAACGAGCGAGCTGACGTGAAATCACCGGTTCGAAATATGCGGGAAGAAGTCCCGGTGCACTCTTCGAGGTGCGTTTTGATGGCGGGCGCGGTCTGCCAGTGGGCGCTTATGGTTTCTAACGAATAAACAACAAAATAGAAGTCGTACCATACCCGCAGGTATTGTCAGCTGTCGCGAAAGCTGATGTCTGACACTCATTCGAATACGCCCAGCCCGTGTGCTGTGCGATGTCAGTGCACGTTAAAGAAGCCCACGTGGTCGAAATTCCCGGAGCCCTTCACTATGGCGTTTTTCATAGCCTGAGTCGCTTTTGGTACGTTAAACCCCCATAAACCAAACCGAATACGCCTTCTGGTCGCGTGCCGTAAAAAAAAAAAGCCCTAAACAAGGATAAGTTTACAACTACGGTGCGGTGACGCTACCCCAAGTGGATACTTGCACGCGCAGAGTGCGCAAAAACCTGTCAGGCGGACACGGCGTCTGGCGCCATCTGTCCTGGGCAGCAGAGGGCAAGCACTACTTGACAGGTACGGCAGAGTAGTACAGGCGCCAGACGAAACTTCTGCTGGTGCTCCAGTGCGAGCTGGTTAAGTTAGGCTGTGTAGAATGGGCACGAAAAGCAGCAAATAGATGCAACCCCATTGCTTAGTCCGGTAGAGAGGAGTACCGATTGAGAGAGCGAACAGGACAAAAGCTGACGCGGGCGCGCTAATTGCGACTACTGCTGGTTTGCCGCCGTTCGGTGGTACAGGCGGAACGCGGCTCTGGAATGTCGCCAGGCAGCAGGCGTGAAAATGAGCGCGCACGGGCACAGGAACTCGCAGCAACTCGTCACTCGGTGATTCTGACGAGCAAGGAATCGATGCAGGGGCATGCTGCACTTTCTTTAACACGCACGCAGCACGGAATTTGCAGACGAACGCATACAACACTGTGAAGTTAGTTATTGCCGGATTTATACGTCTGGAACCTGCGCGTGGGCTATGGCAGACGCCGTAGTCGAGGGTTCTGGCGTAATTTAGACATTGCAGAAGCACCGATGTTTGGGCCAGTTGGTGTTGATACTTGATATAATTGATGATATTCTTGATATTCCGATAGCAGTTGCCGATATTCTTGCATCTTTCAGAGGTGCTTCGATAGGACTAAATTTTACTTTTGAACTCCATGCAGTAGCAGCGTACAATTTCGTGACCTAAAAATTTCTTTTTTTGGAAGGCCATATCTGCTGGAGGTTCAATCCCAGATCGAGAAAAGCACTTCCCCCTTACTGCAGTGCTCACTCGAAGATAATCAAAAGAGGGATTGCAATGAACTGTCTTAATGCCGCTTTGGGAAAAAAAAAAACGTGTCCACACCGAATGCAGGAAAGCGTTAGTCTCTAAATTGAGCTACTAGGAATGTCACATTTCCCCGCAGATACTATATCAGCGGTTGCAGACAACCGGCTGCAAAGAAAACGACCACTAAAAAACAAGAACAGCACGATCAGGTTAAGTCAACGCGAGTGAGTTCGTGCGATCACAAGGTTTCCCCCAACAAAGAAGATAGCAAGCAGAGACAACGTGAATGTGCTCTTCTGCGTTCCCAACAAGCTATCAGAAATTTGTCCGTTGGTGGTAAAAAAAGAAATGGCTGATATGCACTATATCAAGCGCCTACTCTGTTTTATACGATGCACAGCTAATGTGGTTTGCAGTATTGCACTTACCTGCAGCAGAGTGTGCATGGGTCAAACAGGGCGTTGTTCTAATGAAAGAGCTAGGGGCACCCCAATCTGGTCAAGGACGGCATGAGTGGGCAGCTTGCCGTTCATTGTGGGGATAGTAAATGCAAACACCTGTCTCGAAAAATCCGATTCGTGGGTGCGGAAAAGATAGGGTAGAGAGGCGTATCGTATCAGATGATCAGGCAGTCAGTGTGTCGGCACACCGTCGTAACTCATTAGTGCTCCATGATAATGAAATGGTATATTTGGACAAGTGAGTTGATTTCCACGAGATGAATTGAAAGACTTTGGTTTTTTCAATAAAGTATCAGTTGGTTGGTTTATGGTTTATGGGTGTTTAACTCGGGCCGCGAATCGGGCCCGCGACGTCGTGCTCAGGAGTCGAACGCCGTAGCCCCGGTGGGTCTCTGAACAGAATTGGTCCAGACGTGCGTTGTAGTGGCTCTTCCCTCTCCGCTTACCATGCACGCGAGGGCCGGTTACAGTCGAGTCCATTTATAACTGCCGCAGTTATAACGGATGCTCGCTTATTACGAAAGAGGGCTGTGCTGCCGTCGAAATATGCATTATGGAAATAGGTATACGTCTCAGATGCAAGCAACAACCGTGCCAGCTTTACTCGGTTAGACCAAACGAAGAGGCGCCGTAAACTCGGCCCCGCAGTGGAAGAGCTCGCGCTTCCGATAAGGGCGGAGATGGAAGACCGGGCCGCCGAGAACCCGGGACACCCTCCCCCGAATCGAACGTTGCACAAACACGCGATAATAATAATTTAAAAAAAAAACGGGACATTGCCGACGAAACGCCACAATTTCACCAAATGCTGCCGTCGTTGCAAGACAGGGCATGCTTTTGCGTCAACGTTGCACTACATGTGCACGAGGAGGACCGGCGGAGACCCTTTATCACCGGCAAGTCTCGCGCACTGCGATGCTTAAGGAGCGACGTTTTCGTATCTGCAGCCCGAACAAAAAGGCCCGGATAAGCGGCACTTTTCATTTTCGTACGACGAGCGTGCAACCAGGCGTAACTTCCGAAGGTGCGATGGGTATTTCCAGAGTCCTTCGACTCTGGTACTGCGTACGATTTGCTCACCGAATGGCTTGTTGAGTTCAACCACACGAGCTTCAACTCGTGCTTGATAACTTTCAACGCACCACGTGTTACATTATCTGGCTGTAGTGGCAACGTTCTTCTCGTCACCAAATTCCGAGTGCGAGACCCAGCCGCCGAACATGGACGCCAATCACGCTCTCAGGTTGTCCTCATCGGTGCATCATCCAACTCACGCTGATAGCAATTCACACACAAGATGGCGATGTTCCGGTTTGGATATCTTTGCTCACTGCTGTGCAAATGATTAAGGCCGTGTGGATGGGACTGACAACGGAGTGCACCAAGAATTGGTTTTGGTTTTATGGAGTTTAATGTTCCAAATTGCGACTTGGGCTATCAGGGACGCCGTAGTGGAGGGCTCCGGGTAATTTCGACCATCTGGGTTTCTTTAACGTGCACTGACATCGAACAGCACACGGGCCTCTAGCATTTCGCCTCCATCGAAATGCGACCGGCGCGGCCGGGATTGCACCCGCGTCTTTTGGGTCAGCAGCCGAGCGCAGTAACCACTGAGCCACCGTGGCGGCTTTGCATCAGGAATTGCTTCCGTGAAGCGTGCTTTATGGGCCAAGGAGCGACTGAGAACACTGTGGGACATCCGCGTGATTAGATGCGCGTGGATTTGTAGCAACGCGTTATTGATGCACAGATGGCCGGATATGATACCGCCTGCGACGACTTCTTTGCTGCGGATAATGAACCAGGCAACGCTAAGTCGTACTCTGACGAAGCCATTGTATGCTAAGTGTGAGCACTGTGCGACTGCTGGGAATCTCAAGGCGATGGAGGCCGACCTGCCGCTAGTTGCCGTGACCGCTTTTACCGCGATTAGTTGTGTACTGTTATTAAAGCAGCTTAATTCTTGGCACTTGGGGCCTCGGCAGGGAGCATTAAATATGACCGACCCTGAATGCTTGGAAAGCGCACTGACGTGGTCTTCAGAAGCCGACCTGCATAACAAACATTTGTAAGAAATAAACGCTAGTTTCACTGGACTTATTATTTCTGGCTGTAAAATGAGAATCCACTTGATACGAACTTCGGAGACAATGGATGCAATCCGCGTGACCCTCAGGCCGTTATAAGTGGGCTCGACCTAGTTGGAAAACGGTGTTTTGCACCAGTCACTGGTTAACGATGGGAAACAACTGAGAAGGCCGGTACTTAGCACAATTTGAAGTTCTACAGTGTCCCTTTGAGAGAAGCGACTTCAGAAAATGAGTGCAAAAAACGGCATTTTCAGCTTGGTTCCATAAATACGCGAGCTTGCGATTATTCGTGACGCACGTAACAGTGGTGTAATTTTAAGAAATTCCTAGGCGCCCTTTTTTTTTTTTCTGCGTGGCCATTCGTTTAAGTAGCACGCAGCAATCGTTTCATTTGAACTTTCCCGCGTCTCTGAGAAACCATTACGGTGTCGGCATTTTATTTATTTATTTTTCCCGCTGACAGCTCCGCACAAAACCAGCCGTCGTCGACAACTTCAAAACAGGTCGGTTGTCAATGCACAGCGGCCCCGTATGACGAACAGCGTTCAATATGCTGAGTTGCGAACGTCGCAGTGTCTCTTCCCCACTCATGGTTTATGCTATAGCTCTCCGCCGTATGTGCACCATACGATTAGTCACGCACAGGCCGGTCGTTTGCTTTGCACCATACTACCGCAACCCTCCGCCTGTATGAAACGGAGTATAGCTGGCACTCAAACGCGCGTTTGTTGAGAGCCCTTGCGACTGACTGCATGAGACGTGGGATCGCTGACCTTTGGCTTAGCAGCATCTCTCGCGCTGCTTCTTCCCATAGCATAGCGCACATATATCCCGTTGATTCCCAGGCAATAGGTGGTGTTTTGAGTCTTGAAAGGCTCGATATTTGAAAAATAAAAAATAAAACATATGGATTGAATCGAGCCTAGATATCTTGCCCGTGACGTCACGTCAGCTTGGCTGCCGCGCACTTTTCGAGAAAGGGGGGGGGGGGGGGGTGACGATAAAACGTGTGTTTCCTCCTCGTCTTCAGAGTGAGGGCTACAAATCGTAGCCGGGCGTATCGGCGCGAGGAAAGGGTTGGCAGGGCGAGAACCCCTCGCAACGCGTCGGGAAGGACGACCGCCGTCGTTAGCCTGATCCCGGACGTGACATGGTAACAGTGTCAGTTAATTTGTGACCCTCGAATTAGAGCTTGCAAATCGCCATAGCGCACGTTTACTTCGCTACAGTGCTTGGGCGAGGAGCTTGTCAGCAACCCAGCTCCAGGAAGAAAGAGCAAGTGCTCTTACTAGCAATTCTACGCGCAGTGACCGAACGCTCCGCGAGTGCTACCGTGGACGAGATTAACAACTTCTTTTGCGAAGCCAGCGCTAAGAATTGCCGGAAACCGGCAGCCAGGAGTCTAAACCTACATCTTTCTCTCCTCACTTTTCCCCTCGCGCAGCAGGGACTGTGCACCACCCATGACATACGTCATCGGTCATCGAACTTCATCTCAATTTTTTTTGTTGATTTTCCGCCTTTGCGCCGACTGCACGCGTTTTATCGTTTCTTGTCGCGGTTTCCAGGGAGTGTTAAGCGAGTGGTGTAATTCGATACCAAGAACACGGGGCATGGACGAACAGAGCGCGCATAATTTCTCTGACTACAGGGCATAGTGTGGAATGGCCCGAGGAGCGGATGCAGGCAAAGGATAGGAGCAGCTGAAGTTCTGGTCAAGTTAATGAGCTGGCCGCTCTGCTTACGGCCATGATATTTCTTTCCCCGGGGAGGTTGATCCACCCCGCCAGGCCCGTTTGTGATTATGTGAGGGGTTGCGACTCCTCTGCAAGAATTCGCTGCAAACTCTGCCCAGTGGCTCTAATGTTTTGTTGTCATGCAAGTGTTGTCACATGTGATGGCATGTGTTTGTGACCTTGACACCAATTTGATATAGACAATCAGGGCCCTTGTTTGCCGAGCAGAGCTCTGAATGTCGATGTCGAATCGATGCCAAGGCCGAAAACGCGTGCCATCGCCTGTGACGAGCGCCAAATGTTACTGTCGAACTGTTTCACAGGGGTACGAACCTTTTGCTCCCCTTGGCGTGTGCACTGAAGATCACGAAGTCTCGAGTGCTCGCCATGAGCTCATTTAAGAATGAGGCTGGAGAGAGCTTATCACCGCCTTCCCCTTATAGGGTCTGCAGTAACGCTATGGAAAATTGAAAAAACCTGTTTTTTGTTTTTTTTTGTGGAAAGACTTGCTAATGTAGGAATTCTCTTAGGCTCTTTACAATGTTGCTCATGGATGCTGCCCTTATAGTCATACTGGGCATACTATACTACGTTTCACACATCAGGTGCAACGCTGCCTAAGCTAGCGCTCTTCTTCGCGCTGCCTGCACCAGCAACCAAAAAGTAGTGCGTTCCTTGTGGTGAGCGAAACATAGTAAATGCTTTGCCTGCAGGCTTAACACACGACACATTTGTCATGAGATTGATTAAATGCGCTCTTATCGCTGATGACACGCTGTAGCTTTCTCGTGCCTTAGACCACTCGGGCACAGAACAAACGCGGAGTAACACGCCTCCCTTCATTTTTCCGTGCGTACTACTTCGGTCCCTTTCACAGCGTTGCACCTGGTGTATGAAACGCAGTCGGGGGGTAGTATGATGCCATCATTAGCAGTCTTTGCCGTTCCATCAGGAGTGTGGCACTCCTTGTGCAGATTTTCAGCGCGGCTTTTTCAGCACGTATTCCCCGAATACGCATGCAGTTTTATAATGCAGCAAATAGAAACAAACATGCACCGGACTTTGTGTGAAAGTAAAGTTTGTATTTCTCGCTAAGAACGGTACACAGTACTAACCAGTAGAACGCATGCTACTGTCAACTTACATTTCAAGCTTTGTCGGCTAGAGACGATTGGAGGAAATGACTGGCACTGTGTGATCCATTACGCATGTCGCTATAATATTTGTAAAAATTGCAAATTGCTAGTTGTGGGGCTTAACGTCCCTGAGCGGCACATGGGCTGGGCAGGGCTGCGAATTAATTCAGACCGCCTGGTGTTCTTAAACATGCGCCGACATCGCACAGCACACGGGAAACTTTTATACTTCGCCTCCATCAATGTACTGCCACCGCGGCTGGGGATTCGATCCCGCGACCTTGGGACCGGCAGCCGAGCGTGAAGTGGCACTCTGATTTTTTTTTTTCGATTTGTCCGCAATCATTTTGCCTCTTCTCTGTCGTCATTTGAAAAAAAAAAAGATAAAAAGACAAGTGCGGTTCCGTTAACCGTGATAGCAATGAAGCCTTGGTGCGCTTTGTGCGTCGGCCCGTTCCGTGCGCTGCCGGCGTCTGAGCAGGACAGGTTCTGGTTGGTGTCCCGTACCGGCCGCCGGGCTAGCTCGCTTGCTCTCCCAAATCACCCGCACGCAGCTGACGCGTCTCTTCTTTTTCTCCTGTAGTCGACTTCTCTCCCTCTCGTTTGCCCTCGCAGATCCAGGTATTCGCCGGACTTTGGATCGGCTTGCCCGCTTCGGTTATTTTTTTACGACGCCTTGCATACTGCCTGCGGGCCAGCGAGCGTAACGAGCGGTTTCTGGCGAGACGCGATATCCTCGGAGTGAGCCCAGCCGCAAAGTCCTTCGTCTCGAGCGCCGGAAATCGAACAGGGCGACAGGATTCGAGGGGCCAACTTTCTGCTCACGATGGCGGGTTCTCGCCGGCAGCCCCCGGGTCAGAGAGAGGCTTTTTCAGTGCAGCCGGGCTGCGTTTTGCTGCAGGAAGGACCTCGCTCTTCCCACTGCACTTGCACGAAGAGGGCGGGCAAAGCGAAAAGGAGGGGGGTGCGGGACAAGAAAAAAAAAAAAGCAGAGTAGCGTGGTTTCGCGTTGGCGCTAGAATGATTCCGGAGCCGCCCCGCTCTCGTTGTGCGCGCTGGCTCTTGGCTTTTTTGAAGCGTGTGGGCCGTGAACAGCGATCGATGCTGGAGGCTTGGAAACTAAGCCCCGTGTCTCGAACTGGGGGGCGCGCATGCTGAGCCGCCGGCGCTCTCGTTATCCAGCGCCGCTGCCGCGCTCGGCCGCCGCCGGCAGCGTGGTGGCAGCGCTTCCTCCTCTTCGCGCGGATCCTGCGGTCTCCGACCGCCGCTCTCCTCCCGGGATCGCGCGCAGCAGCAGCTCGTCCGCTGGCGGAGACAGTTTTCGCCGCCGCTCGCCTTCCTCGTGCCCCTTACGGATCACATGCGACGCTCTAGCTGCGCGGACGAAACCCGAGGGTGCCCTTTCTCTCACGTCCTCGTCAGCTGATGGTGGACGCGGACGCACTCACCGCCCGCCTCTGGAAAGTTTCTGGGGAGTTTTTACGGTCGGCCATGGTCGGAAACGACGACGCTTACTTCTCCACTCGCGGCCGCAGTGCCACGGTCTTTTTCCATTTCTTGATGCTTTTCGAAGACGGCGGCACTGCGCACGTGTCGTTTCCGCTGCTTCGGCGCGGCGAAGCAATCGCACTGCGGAAAATGACCTCGAGCCGTACAGCTATACGTTATAGCGTAAGACTTTATGTGTGGTACGGCTGTGACGTACCACCGTATAGCGTTGAAAAAAACTCAACGTTAACGTTGTCTCACCCGAACGTAGGGCAAAAAGAGGCTAAACTGCTGCCTGCTCTCCTATAGGATGTCGTGCAGTGCTCCTTTGCTAGCGCTATTGTTATTTTCTTCACTGCTACCGGGGCCACCGTGGTGGCTGAGTGCTTATGGCGCTTGGCTGCTGGCCCGAAAGACGCGGGTTCGATCCCGGCCGCGGCGGTCGAATTTCGATGGAGGCGAAATTCTAGAGGCCCGTGCACAGTGCGATGTCAGTGCACGTTAAAGAACCCCAGGTGGTCGAAATTTCCGGGGCCCTACACTACGGCTTCCCTCATAGCATGAGTCGCTTTGGGACGTTAAGCCCCCATAAGTCAAATGAAATCTTCACTGCTACCGCCGCTTGCACGCGCTTTCGTCCAGTCGATATGAGCCACTTCCGCTGTTACTGCCTGTGGCTACCTTGGGCAGCGTGATGGGGTTTACAAGCTTGATTGATGGTCTGTGTGTAGACTTTTGCTGGGATAACGATGTTTCCAGTGCCGTCGCATTGTTCATAAAGCTCAGCTGCAGTCTCACAAGCTGCTGAGACTCAAATTTATGCGACCAAATAGGAAGCTGGTCGAGTTCGGTCTCGTTCATGATTAAAAACAAGGCTCGAACTTTAACAGGGACAAGTAGATATGGCCAATTGGACGCTGCATACCGCGCGTGCCTCGTCTCTTGTTCTTACATCCTCGTAACTTCGCTGCCGTCGGCTGAAATACGGACAAGGGTCGAGAAAGGGCGGACGACACAAAACGCCGCTAATCTAACACTCGCTGCGAGAACGTGCCCTCTTAATGTTTGCACCTCGCCTCTAATCTTGAGTGTAGGTCTTCGGTTGCTGGGTTGCGAGGCATGGCAAAGCTAGCGTAGGCATCTTGTGGCATTGTAGTTCTTCCATTGCAGTCTCTTGACTGCGTGCAGTGTAAGCGACACCGTCGCGTGTATATCAAGGGGCTGAACATTTTTGACAGAGACGCATAAAAACCTAAACTGAGAAAGGCGAACTTCAGAGCACGAGCACTTTGAGACCACCCCCTCTCCCTCTTCTCTCGGGAAGATCGAAAGGAGAAATGGCTTCTTGTGTCCTAGGGCCGGGTCGCAGGTTAAGGCGGGCGTGTGGAGAGTTTCAGTCGCCATGTCCAACATGTGGCAGAGTGCGCGATACCTGTGTCATCTGACTCAGACCATGTCGTTATCATTGGCCTGCAGGCGAAGGCGGGAACGTTGGGTTACGACATACGACGACGCCTTTCACCCTGGAGAAACTCTCTTGCGGCTGCCGCTGTAAACGAGGCAGGCGGTTACGTTCATCCATACGCATACGTGTTCCGCTGTACACGCATGAATGGGAAACCCGCTTTTTCCGCGCGCCTGGCCTCCCCTCCTCGGTTTATTGCGGGGCCCGAACCCGGCTCGCAAACCACGATGCTGTCTATGAGCCACGCGTTCTCCCACAAACCGGTCCGTTTCGTCGAAAAACGAAAGGTATACACACGTGTAGGTGCCGCGTTTGTCGCCTTAGGCCCCGCCCCGAAATGGTCTGGTGACGCTGCTGTCGGCTTGGCCTCGTCCGTTGTTGGCCTGCCTGGTACGCACCTACGGCAAGTCAGGTGCTGGTTGCCGCGAAACGCTGCTCACGAGGAGATATGACACGCGGGGACACCCAGGTGGTGAAGAGCTCGAGAGGGGCACCATTTTCGGAAGGCCTTGCTCCGCTACAGACAGCTCTCCGTAAACTGGTCGCTCCTTCCAAGCTTTTCTAGACACTGGGCCGCACAGCGCGAACCGCGCGCGCCAGCCACGGGCACAGATGCGTTTACGCGCAAACGTGTGTCCGCTACTTGCCCTAACGTTTCCGGCACTGCATTCGAATGGACTTTGAAAAACAGCACCATATACCAGTAGAAGTAAGAAAAGAAGATAAAACCCCGTCACTGTGGCTGCGCTTGGGTGGATGGCAATTAATAATTACTCACTTATCTACTCCACCTCGGGGGAGTCCACTAAAACATCTGACTAACACTGTTCCCACTTCGAGTTGCTGATCAATACGCTCTCGCCCCACCACATGCTAGCCGTCCCGGTAAGCTAAGTTGCATGGTAGAGCGACCTGTCTGGGTTCGGACGCAGGACCAGGACGAATTTTACTACGAAGTTTCTGAGAAAGCTGTATAGGTTTCCTTAGCAGCCTTGCAACTGCGCTTGGGTGGATGCCAATGAGTATTCTCTTATTGCAAATATACTCCATCTTCGGGGATTCCCCCAAACATTTGACCAACAGAGCACGTATGTGTATTTCGCCAATCGGCAAACTGTAGAAATTAGTGCATGAACATGTAAAAACACGCGGTAAATCGATATATACATATACGTTATATACATTATTATATACATTGAAGCCGCCGCGGTGGCTCAGTGGTTATGGCGCTCGCCTGCTGTCCCGAAAGACGCGGGTTCGATCCCTGCCGTGGCGGTCGCATTTCGATGGAGGCGAAATTCTAGAAGCCCGTGTACTGTGCGATGTCAGTGCGCGTTAAAGAACCCCAGGTGGACGAAATTTCCGGAGCCCTTCACTACGGCGTCCCTCATAGCCTGAGTCGCTTTGCGACGTTAACCCCCCACAAACCAAACCATTATCTACATTGAGCGCGTATAACGAAATGCCTCTCTGTACCGCTACGTCTCTCTCCACCTTCCTCAACAAAAAAAAAAAGTGCAGCATAGAACGCAGAAAATGCGCGAAATTCGAATTTCTTGCCCCTGAGCGGCTTGTTTGGCGTCGCCAGCAGTGGTGTGCCTGAGATGGCACCGTCGCACTCGGGCGCCTAGCGTTCTTAGCTGCGGCCGCTGTAGCCGGAACACGGGGACACGTGACCTCGTGCACTTCAGTCTATCAGCGCACTATTAACAGAGCCAACCAGCGCATATGCGCAGTACACGCATCAGACGCGTGACTGCATATTTACGCTGGTTTCTCTCGGCCGTGTGAGAATGCGCTCATAGTACGCGAGTTCACGCGGTCCACCGTTCCCGGTATCCGTAATTAAGGAGTAGCGTTCTTCACCAGAGTTGGCACACCTTGTTCGCAGCTAGAAAAAAAAAGAAATAAACCGAAAACAAATTTTAGACCAAATGGCTTGAATCTCGAAGTCGTCAAAACTCGACGCTGAGAAGTTCTCTAACAAATAATTTTCACAAATCAATGGTTGAGAGGTTCATCTGTGGATGAAAATTGGTGCTTAATATTATAGAAGGGCATCACTTCTCTAGGTGCAAAACCGCCTTCAACGATACTGAGGTGGTCCGAATTGGAACGCCTCGCCAACCCTGTTTTCATCGCGTTGGTTCCGCTTTTACGGTCACTGTGGTTCATTATTAGGCCTGCATTCTTGCGCAGTGAGAGTCCATTTACTTTGTACTTCGCCACGGGAGCGTGAAGAGTGGCCAGCTGCCGGCATGTCTGTCTTCTGTGCCGGCTTGTTTGCGCGCCCTCGCGCTTTGACCGCAGCGAAACGAGCTGTTTCGCGATCTGGCCCTCTTGCTGCGAAATGCTCCTCTCTGCTCGCTAATTTCTTCTGCCATTATAGCCTTTGATCCCGCTTTTTTCACCCGTATCGTGTCCGGTCGTGGTCTTACTTTGCTGTGCTGACGCATTTGCGAGGCGCATAGGTGAAGCAGCAGCTGACGCTTGACTTGTGCTCTCTTCTTTCCTGCCCTATCCGTGGCACATGTCACAAAAAAGATAGTCTGCAATTCTGCGGACGGACAAAAGTTTACGGCATGCGGGTTCGTGGGCAAAAAAAAAAAGTCAACTGTGCTATCGAGGAAGGCAGGTCAGTGAAAAGCGCTGATGCGCTAGAGGACGTACGTGCTTCTTCCTTTGGAAGAATACCAGCTGACTGACGAGCATGGCAACGGAGGAATAAACTTTTTTTCTTCCGCGTCCCGCAAACTTCTGTCCCTGGCTGCACATCTTGGCGGGAAATATCGATTCAGGATCGGCCCACTCATTGCCCTTTGTGGCTACCCTAGATCGGTCCGCGCACGTCCCGATCGAACTTTATCCTCGCCATTCCGCAGCTTGCGGACGAAACTCGCACGCGAAGGCCTGAATCCTCTTGATTCATCATCTGCAGCGTCTGCTTTGCACCAAGGCGTTCTTCCATCTTGTACGTAAGGTCGCTTCGTGGTCGACTGGCTCTCGTGCGCCTGCCAGTCAACGGCAGCGAACGGGTCGATAGTTAAGGCCGTTGTTCGAGTCTCGGCGCCTGAGCTTTTTATGCAAAAGTGGTTTATTTTGCCAAGCGAGCACCTCTGCCACCAGCAGCACCTTGTGCCAGTCTGGTTGTGTTGACGCTGGAAAGTCGGGTTTGAACCCGCTAGAGGTGCGCGATGAGCCCGCAGGTTCACCGAGCTGATGGACGCTATACCCTGTAACTGCGTCTTGACTATCAATGGGCGCGCTTCCAACGTGGCGTAGACGCCGAGTTTTCAGTCTGCCGGAAGGGGGCAGTTAGCACGCTTTTTCACCCCCCCCCCCCCCCCCCCCGGGCGGGCATGCTCCTTGAGAAGAGATATTTTACTCTCTGGACACAGAGTACATTACTGAGGGGAACGGCAATTCACAGAAACATAGAAGATGAAAAAAGGGTAAGGGGGCCAAGTACTGATCTTTGAGGAACCCTAGAATCAAGTAGTACAGTAGAGAAATCAGCGTCATTATTGCTGACAAATTAAACACGAGAAGACGGAAATCCACGGATCCAGTGAACAACTACAGGGTCAGTGTTAAACACGCTTAGCTTATGTAATAGCAGTGAGTTATGAACTTTATCGAATGCTTTAGCGAAGTCAAGAAATATGCGGTGAGATGAAAAAGCGGAGTCCAAATAGAAGTGCAAGTCGTATAAGTGAAGGAAAGTAGTTGAATGTCACGAGAGGAAAAAAAAAAACTTTCGGAAGCCATGCTCTGTTAGAGAGAAGAAATTGTTATCCTTTAGATAATTAACAAGATGTGTAAATATACGTTCCATTATTTTGCATGCTCCTGATTTTAAAGATATAAGTCAATGGTTGGACGGATTCTGTTTACCTCTGGCTTTATGTACCGGTATGACCACAGCAGTCTTCCAGTCTTCAGTAGTACATCATGATGATACGCTTGTGAGAACATGCGTTTCATGATGACAGAACTATACTCTTTAGCATTCCGGGCTCGGGCACTCCAGTTCACCCGCAGTCGGCGCCTATGCCTAGAACTCACTGTAACACTTCTCATGCGCTGTCATTTTTGGAATGGGCTTCAGCTTCGTTGCCATTGTACAATCAGCACAAAAGTGTCCAGAACCCGCGAGTGACCGCAGAAAATGGGTTGATGGTGGCGATATATTGAAATGCGAAAGCATAATATGTCCCATTGGCGCAAAAGCCGCCCTCCGCCGTCTATGGCACGAAATTCGGAGGATATCAGAACATCTTTTAATGCGGCACCGGAATGAATTCGGTGCCGCATCATCGTGCTCAACGCATCTGCGCATGCCCGCCATGCATTGCTTGGACAGGTGCACCAAGATTTGCGCCCGCCAGCGTCCGACACTTGGCAGTGTTCGCGTTATTCTACGTCAACGTGCGCAGAGTCTGTGCAGCGGGACTCGGGTAGCGACAGAGTGCAATCAAGCTGTAAATGTGCCTCGCATTGGCTTCGCAGTCACATGGGCACGGCAGCACCGGAAGCATGCGAAACACTGGCCTGTTCATCTACCTTGTGCAGTTCCGCGTATAATGCTTTAGCATTATCACAGTTTTTTTTTTGTATCCCCGTGTCCATTCATGCTAGAAGGTACGGTCGTCCGGGAACGACTCCGGAACGGCGTTACCGTTTTTCTGATTATTGCGCGAGGTAACTCTTCAGGTGTCCGCAGCTGCGAGCTGCTGGCAAAATCCATAATAGATATGTAATTTGCCGACGCCCCTAGAGCAGCGGCGCCAGCTTGTGGGCTCATCGTCAGCGCCACGGACGGTCAGCAACACCCCCTATGGTGTGTTGCGGTACCGTGAACTATAAATTGGGTACAGAGAACTCGAATAGTCTAGTTCACTGTAGTTGCGGTCAGCGCCGCTGCGCCATTTTCGAAGTACTATAATGTGTAAACCTGTAAATTGTGCCACAGATTGCAGCGTTTACTGTTCAAAAAAATTAAGCCAAATTTAGACTTATCAGGTTAGCGCACACGCTGATTGCGATGTGAAAAGGAAGGCTGCGGTGACGATGTGATCGAATCGTATATCTGGCAAAAAAAAGGTGACACTGGTGACGCAGCAATGCAGTTGAGTCAGCGAATGCGCGTCGCTGCTGTCGACATCTTTAACCTTTGTCCGTAAAGTTTCGAGACTGATTTATTTTCTTCTCTAGAAATGATTCCCCAAAATAAATGTTGGTGCGTATGTGTAGCGCCATATTTTCGGGCTAAGCTGAGCAATTTATGTCAATTGCTGTGGCAGCCGCTGGATGGCACTACATGTAGAAAAGTCGTCTGCGCATTCTGCTCGTAGTGAATGTGAAGAGATGGACGTCCACCTCAAACAGCGTGTAAACATAAAATTCTGTGTGAAGCTTGGCAAGACAGCCACACAGACGTACGAGCTCCTTCGTGACGCTTACGGCAACGAGACATTATCGCGGTCGCCAGTTTTCGAGTGGCACAAGAGGGGAGAACGTCGGTGGAAGACGACCGTGACAAGGAAGGGGCGCCTTTCAACCTCACAGAATGAAAACAACGTGGCTCGGATCAGGGAACTCGTACAGCAAGACCGCACCATTACAGTCCGCATGCTATCAGATGCTCTGGACGTTAGTAAGACAACATGCCACCAAATTTTGCGTGAGAACTCGGGCAAACGAAAGCTGAATGCCAGACTTGTGCCGCACTCCCTCACACAGGACCAGAAGGACACGCGGGCATCAATGAGAGCCGATTTTCTCTCCGAGGCAGAGAAGGGTGCTGTATTCGTCGACAGCATCATTGCTGAAGACGAAACATGATGTTTTCAATACGATCCTCAAACAAATAGGCAGAGCGCCGAATGGCGGTCCACAAGCTCTCCGGCGTCGAGAAAGGGGGTGACAGAAGACCAAAACAAAGACGATGCTGATACTTTTTTTCGATGCCGGAGGTGTCATACACCACGAGTTCGTCCCACAAGGGCAGACGGTGAATCAGTTTTATATCCGCGCGCTCCAACACATGCGCGATGCACTGCGACGCCGTCGCCCTGACTTAGGGGCATCTAAACACTGAAGCCTTCTCCACGATAACGCAAGGCCGCACACTGCTCTCAACGTGACAAAAATTTCTCGCCAAGCACAACATTGCTGTACTTCCCCATCCGCCATACTCGCCTGACCTCTCCTCATGCGATTTGTTCCTGTTTCCTCATGTGAAGAGAGCCCTAAAAGGTCTATGAATAGGG
The DNA here is from genome assembly GCA_030143305.2 of Amblyomma americanum. Classification (NCBI taxonomy): domain Eukaryota; kingdom Metazoa; phylum Arthropoda; class Arachnida; order Ixodida; family Ixodidae; genus Amblyomma; species Amblyomma americanum. Next base: position 38,407 of record JARKHS020009686.1, read on the forward strand.
AGCGTGGAGGCCATTCAAGACACCACGACAAAGGAGCTGACTGCCCTGCCAAAAGAAACGTTTTCCAACTGTTTCCAAGACCTCGAGAAGCGTTGGAAGCTGTGTATAGACTGCAAAGGAGACTATTTCGAAGGGGTGCTGCACAAATGATGTCAATGTTAAACGCATTTCTTTAAAATTGCCTCAGTCTCGGAACATTACGGACAAAGGTTGTACCTTGGCATGCTGTCGAGCGCTGGTTGGAGATTTACCAGACATCCCGGAATGAAAGAAAAAAAAAGAGGCAGAGGTTTCGTGGGCAGTTACTTCATATATTTGCGCGCCGCAATATTTTTCGCCCAAAAATTTTGACGTGAAAAACAAACTCAAATCACTGTTATTTTTCTTTCTGGAGCTTATCAGATTCGTCACGTCAGCTTATCATTATATTTATCTATGTAATGTCGCTGGGCCGTTCCACAAACCTGGGTGTAGAATGGCCGATATGAAACAAACAACGTTTCAAGAGCCGGTGCCCTCAAGTACGCAGTCTTTTTTCTCTTTACATTTGCTCTCCCGCCTTTTTTTCCGGATTTGCCATTCGATCACATCGTCATCGTCACCAACGTTTTTAAAAGCATAAAGTTTCTTACTGTACATTAGAGGGAAAGCTGGCGGCTTTTCACTTCATCCACCATGGACTCCCGAGGCATGCTGGGAAGACATCGAACGGGGTTGACATCAAATGGCTTGTTGACAGTGCTACGGATTGGATTTTTTGGTTGTTACGTTCATCTTTCATCATTGCTGTTTTTACTGGTATTTCGCGCGCCTTGTGGTTGGTTAGTTCATCTACGCACGCAGTTCAGATCCGAAGCATCCGAATGCGCTTGGCTCGAAGTGAGCTGAGGCAAGTGTCTGGTGTCTGCTTGGCCTAAAGCCATTTTGCCCCCTCACTGGGAGCCATTTATGCAGCAAGCTGGGTTTTGCTCAGCGGGAACCTGTGCTGACTGTGCACTGCAATGCAAAAGAAGGGAACAAGGTTTTTGTGAACTGAGAACTCGGCACTCGGCTACCGTGACCACTCTGCACGTGTCTGGTAGGAGTCCCGGAGACACATTAAAAGCGCAAAGTACTTCGACAAGCGCAACTTGTGTTAACGTATACTGGCCGAGGATTGCGTTTGGTTCATTTAGAAGACTGGCGGTGGCCGCGCATTGCATATGCAGGAGCTACTTCCACCTCATGGATTAATTCACGCAATTACCCGCATGTTGCACTTGTTAGCATGAACACGCCCGTCACTTACCTGCGGTATGAGAGGTTTGCCTTTCCTAATGCGTGTTTTTCTTGGCAAAATCTGTAAGCGCAGCGCCAGGACATGCCGAGAGCAGGCACTTAGTGCGCGCAAACTAGTTTCTCATAGAAAAGCGGCGCTCGGGCCAGTTTCTCACTGCGCGAACATCCTATGCACGGACATATGGCGCGTCCCGCAATAGCAGACTACACCAATGAAACGTTTATTTTTCCGAATGCGAAAACTGAAGCTTCTCAAGCGTAGTATTCTAAGCGCTGACAATTTTTTTGAAAGAGTATTGGCTGTCAAAAGTGCGTCGCTTAAACGCAAAAATTATTTTCCACGATTGGCTACATTTGGCGACATGAAGAGAAAGCCCTCTCTAGCCATGAGCATATTGTGTTATCGTTTGCCTTTCTCCTCATTTGCTGCAATGTACAGTACGCATATTCTATTACAGGACATACTAATTGCAGAAGAACGCCTCCTTGCAACATATAATTTGCGAAAAATTGTATTTCTGTAGCCATAGTCATGTTTTAGGGCCAATTCAAGTGGTCCTTGCTGTCTTCACGGCATTCCCACAGTGAATGAACTGCTATTTCATGGCTTTTTTCAGAAATTCGATTAGATGGTGGCGCCACCTTTTTCTTTGGGTAATATTTAGAAACTATGTTTAAATGCCTTCCATTTTCACATGCTTTTTCACATCGTGATCAGCGCGTGCGCTAGCCTGTGGTAGTCTAAATTTGTCTTAAGAACTGTAAGCACTACAATCTGCGACACAGTTCTCATTTGGTGGCTGAATATGTAGGTGTGCCGACCGGCAGGGTATGAAGAGTAGTTCCGCGCGCCTCCGCCTAATGACAAATCTGGCGCTGCTGTTCTCCGCCCTGCGCTCGGGCTCGAATCGTCTGCTACTCGCCGCGGTTGCATTTGACTTTCTGCTCACCTGAATTTTGGCTCACGTTACTTTTTTTGTGTTGACTATCTCTAGGCACTACTGCTGAAGCAGGTATTCACTATTTGACAATGAAACGCTAAAGGTAAGAGACAGCTGCTGCTTTATCTTCTTCTGCTTCCGTCAGCTCTAGCGCAGAGCAGTTCGCAAAGCGCACTTGACTGCACGGACACGTACGTCGTTATTTCACTACAAGTACTGATCAACACTTCTATATGTCCATGATTTATTTTACTTTGTTCGTTCATCCCTTCGCTTCAGTATCGAATTTAAATTTAAGTTCATATGCTATCGATTATTTATTTCGTCAAAGCATGGATTTCCTTTTAAAATAAATGGAATATGGTTACATGATACTCCAGCCATTTTGAGAAGAAAACCAGAAAAAAAATTGCCGTAATATTGCGTTTCAACTTCTACTCAGGGCAAAGGTTTATAGAACACAGTAGTCCATGAAATTGATACTAGGCTATCTACGGCCGAGTTGAACGAGTCAGATATTCCAAACTCTGCATCCCTGACACTATAATATGCACACGTCTCTTTTTTCCTTGTGCAGTTTACAAACAACAAAGTCATATATTGCAGTAATATCGATAGCAATATTGAAGTGAATCGGCTTCATACATGCGTAGCAAAGGCCGGGGAAAGCGGGCGCGAACCGGGCTTTCGCCGGTGGCGCCACCACTGCATCACGGAAAAAGGGCGCGCGCTTCCCTCGCCGATCGGCACACCTATATTTCGACATCATCATCTAGATCTCGCATTTCCTGTCACGTCGACCAAGGTCTGGACACATTGCTTGAGGTGGCACTCTGGCACGAGCTCACTCGTTGCTCGAACGCTCAACGAGTCTGGCATATTTGTCTCGTCGCTGGCATATGAAAAGCAACTGGCCCATGCTGGCCTACTGGGTATCGTGGATACATGTCTAGCGTGACAGTTCGTCACCGCACGGAGCCCTTCTTCAAGCGTGATCGCCGACGTGCAACCGGTGAGAACTTAAGCGGCCGTGCAAGAAACGCGTATCGCAGCTTCGCTCC
>JARKHS020009687.1:0-101412 GCA_030143305.2 Amblyomma americanum
ACACACACACACACACACACACACACACACACACACACACACACACACACACACACACACACACACACACACACACACACACACACACACACACACACACACACACACACACACACACACACACACACACACACACACACACACACACACACACACGCACACACGCACACACACACGCACACACACACACACACGCACACGCACACACACACACACACACACACACACACACACACACACACACACACACACACACACACACACACACACACACACACACATACGCGCGTTCACGCACGCACGCGCGCACACGCGCACGCACGCACGCTGTGTTCGAACCGTCGGTTGTCTTCAGGACTGCAGTGGTATCGCGTCAGATTAGCGTTTTAAGTTTGTGACCAGCAGAGGAGAGCCAAAAGGAATGTAACACGCAAATAGCACCAACATTTGAAAATATGAAATAAAATAAAAATTTTTATTGCACTTAAATTTTTCGGCGTGGAAAAAGGCTCTCAAGCAGTCACGGCCCTAAGTTTGTGCTGTTTTTGCCTGTGTTGACTTCCGTCGCCGTGTTTGCTCAGCGGTCATGGTGCTGGGCTGCTGACCCGAAAGACGCGGGTTCGATCCTGGTCGCGGCTGTCGCATTTCGGTCGCGGGCCTTTAGTATTTCGATGGAGTCGAAACACTAGAGGCCCTTGTGGTGTGCGACGTCACTGCAGATTAAAGGACCCCAGGTGGTGGAAATTATCCGGAGGCCTCCCTCCGGACGGTGTCCCCCACAGCCTTAGTCGCTGTAAGACGTTAAACCCCATGAACCAAACCAACCGCTTTTGACTTCCAAGCAAAATTATTTTATTGAGATGGGGCGTAATAAATTTTTTTCTAGATGACCAATGCCTTCGTGTCGACGTTTCTTGCCCGAGACGCAAAAGGATGCACACATCAGCATTATCTGTGTTGGTTAAGAAAATATGCGAGAAATGTTAATTTGTTGGTGTTGCACCACGTAGCTGGAAACTGGTGGAGGCCAGCAGCTGTGTGCCATTGGAGGTTGCTGCTTTTCCCGTTTTATCTCAGCAGCATTTCGAAATACTGACATCAGTCAACGTACAGCTGGAACTGTGATTCCGTCGATCTTTCCACCCTTTTGATTTTTTTCTTTTGGGGTAGTGCTGTCGTTTTCTCTTCTTAACGCAGTTCCCCGTTTTCCGCCCACTGAGAAGTTCCGGCTTGCACGCAGCTTTATTATGTGCACAATTCTTTTCTCGAGTCGGAGGCGTGGAGCATAAGAGCTTTGGGCAGCAGCCTCCCGGTCTCGTAGTCTGTCCTAAAGTACGGGGCATTTTATTGATGCTAGGCCGCACCTCGGACTTGCTTGCCCTTAGCGCGCTGTTGTAGTCTTTACTGCAGTGCTGCAGTTAGAGGAGGTTACTTATACCCTTTTTACACGGGTAGCCCTAACCGTGGTTAAGCTTAACTGCATTTAAGGCGTTTACTGGTCGACGCAAATGTAATTTCATTTCGGTTGTCGTTAACAAACACTTCCCAAACAAGCTGTCGTGGCCGAGTGTTTTGCAGGGTACGACAACACTTTATCAAACTTGCTCAGCAGACCATCAACCAAGCCGCCCACTTTTATTACCCTCGTAATGGAAGTACACGGCATCTGGTGTACTCGAGGGCGTCGAACTTCCGATGCTTAGTGTCCCGACTATGGCCTCTCCGTGGAAGCAGCTTTTGGAGCCTGAAGCACCACGTCTGTTTCTGACGGTATGGCAGGCATCTCTCTTAACGCAACAAAAACGAAAAGTGCCACGAACTAGCTAGAGGACAGAAAAAACTGAGATGCTGCTTCGCTTGTCCACTTTATTGGCTGGCTCTCGCGGAAGTCTTACTCTGCCGTGGCGACGTAGGCCTGCAGATGGCGGTGTTCGTAGTACTCGTAAAAGCGAGGGAGGCGACGGTAGAGCTATATCTGCGGCGCGTCTGGTGTCGGACTTACGATGCGGAGAGTGCTTCGCTGGCATTTCGCCACTTAACGCTGTGCAAAGCGCATCGATGCCGTGATATACATGCGGAGCCTCCGTCTTCGCTAGTAGCTAGCGGTCAATGCCCTAGGCTCTTTTTCCGGCAGTACGCGTCATTTTATCGCACTTTTTTTTAGCTGATACCGTAGTGCACTCCATGGGGATAAGTGCTTAAACATCAGCCTTCTTCTCAGCGTGTTTATTTTAGTCGGCGCTTAGAAAATTAAACTGATTGGATAGGAATAATACTACCCGATTCCGGTCGTGATCGGCGACTGTAAATATTTTTCCCAATAATCGCTAATACAGCAAGCTCACAGCGGTCGGCAGCCGTTATCCTTGCGCACTCGCCCAGGTATTGACCGGAATGCCCTGGCTGGACTGTCCTAGAGTTACTGTATAGTGCCAGAGTTGGTCGTTTGTACGCCATATTGCCTCATATGCATGGAAATTATGAGGAAAAGCCACAATTCTTGAATGCAAGAGGCGTACTTTGTGCAGCAGTTAGAGCAAGTGCAGGCTCAATCCACTTGGTTTTGGCTGCAGAACTTGCTTTATTTTAAACATATTTCTTTTGCAATAAATGACGCAACTTGCTAGCAAAGCATCGGCTGCACCAAGGTCTATCTCAGTGAGTTACGAAAAAAGTCGCCATGTGAGGGATCGGTGGCACCATCTGTTGTAAACGCCACAAACACAAACATTTTCTTTTTACCAGTCGGGGAACACTTGTGATCAAATTGCGTTACACTCACGATATTACACGACGCGCTACGTCCGCTGCTATGGACGAGGGTGGCGCTGGTGAACACTCTCAAGATTCGCTTACACCCAACAAACATAAATACCCACGAGAGCAGCAGATTGGACAGCCGTCGCCGTAGCTGAGTTGGTAGAGCACCGGACGCGATATTCGGAGTTCTTGGGTTCCGATCCCACCGGCGGCATGGTTGTTTTTTCTGCTGCTTCATTAGTAATTTTCTTTATGCCACAGATTAATCAAAGTATTATTCTCCCATTGATTGGCACTCCGAATTAAATATATATATATATATATAAACATTCCCCTCTGTACTTTTGTTTCAGTGGCTGTTGGCTTTCTTCATATGCTTGTCAAAACAAGCCCCTTATTCCATATATATATATATATATATATATATATATATATATATATATATATATATATATATATATATATATATATATATATATATATATATATATATATATATATATATATATATATATATAAAACGCCGCCTCGACCCTTTACTTCAACTCAACCCACCATCCGGCCGCTCCCACTGCGATGCTTTACTCTTCCGTCGCCTGTGACCGATAGTGGCGTTTAAAAATGCCTACTTCTATTTAGTCGCTATGGTAGACTCTCCTTTATGTGAGAACTGTGGGTGCGAAGAGAGAATTAAGCACTTATTTTGGGATTGCCCTCAGTTTGAGCGTGTCCTGGGTTTAACGGGCCGCTGCTTAGAGCTTAGATCCTCGTCCTCTTTAAAAAAACCAAGATAAAAAGCCAATATTTTGGGTCCTTGGATGAAACCCTCATCGCACAGGACAGCTATGAAAACGCTTTTCAAGATCTTGAAGAACAAAGGATTGGGTTCAAGGTTATAATTTTTGAGTGCGTGCCCTGCGGACCGTGTTAGTAATGGCCTACGTACACGTGAAAAAGTGATCTTCCTTTCTTCTTTCCCCTTTCTGTCTATCCCTCCGTTCCCATTCCTACGTGTAGGGTAGCATACTTCGTGTCAGCTAGTTAACCTCCCTGCCTTTCCGTTTATAAATCTTTCTCTCTGTCTCTCTCTTATTTTTAAGCAAATAGAGAAAAAAACAGTCATTGTTTGAATTCATAAAGGACACGTCAAACACGGCGTGAGGGCATGGGTGAATGAGGGTGCGAAAGAAGAAACAAGAAAATTCGGCAGAGACAGAAGGCTGCTTACGTTTGGGAATGTGAAAACATCACTGCCCATTGTTGCATTGACACCCACCCATGCACACACCACCCGCCCACGCACACGAGCGCATGACACAGCCCGGAACGCTGTACGACGAGCGGTTGCGTCACGGTTTTCGTACGCAGCAGCAGCACTATATGCTCCCACTACCCTTAGTGGCACCTAAAAGGCGTCTGTTCGAATCCCACTCAAACCTGTACCTTTCCTCGTATGTTTGTATTCTCGAATTTTCTCGTGGTGGGGCGGATAGACGGACGAAAATCGGCAGGAAAAGGAGAAAAGGTAGCCATTAAATGCATCGCATCTTTAAACACTTTACACTCGTCCATTCCTACACGCAAGTATAACAGAAACCATCATTTTCTAAAGTTTTCAGGGCTAGGTTCGAGGCTGAGCTGTGCAGCAGAGGTATAGTAAAATCTCTGGCCTGGCCCTTCAATGAAGTGGGGTGGTGAGAATGAAAGTTTTACCTCACTTCCCGAGGTGTAGAGCAGTGTAGGTGCGATGCGAGTACTATTCCACAACCGAAAAATGGAACCAACAGCCAGGGAACTATTTAAAGGGACTGTACATACGTCTGCGTCATGTGTGTACGTGGGTGTGAGTGGACCTGGGCATGTGTGTGTGTGTGCGTACGTGTGCGTACGTGTGTGTGTGTGTGTGTGTGTGTGTGTGTGTGTGTGTGTGTGTGTGTGTGTGTGTGTGTGTGTGTGTGTGTGTGTGTGTGTGTGTGTGTGTGTGTGTGTGTGTGTGTGTGTGTGTGTGTGTGTGTGTGTGTGTGTGTGTGTGTGTGTGTGTGTGTGTGTGTTGTCGCCCACATTACATATTTAGCGCGCTGGAACCATAAGACACTCATGGAGGTGCTATCCATTCCTGAGTTTGTACGTCTTGTGTCGAACGCAGTGTGCGTCCCACACACCGGATGTCTAGATGCCCGAAAAGACGGATAGCCCTGCTGAAAAAGATAACATGGGCAACTGATCATGACAGCGGTGCCATTTCCCGGAACCGTGCCGTGCGTAAACACATCAGCCAGCATCATCTCTCTCTTACTGGTGTGGTCGCTTCCTTGTTGACGTACAGCTCACAGGCAGACGTCCAAAGCAAGTCGATAGCGACGGATGTGATGGAGGGGGGGGGGGGGGGGGGGGAGGCGCACCGCAAAACAGCAATGAGTTGATGGCGCCGGGTACAGCGGTGTGACTTGGCCTGCCATTACGCGCCCACGCTACTTAGAGCATTAGCCGTCGCTTAGTGGCGCTGTAAACGCTTCCACACGAGGAATCCTCCAGAGCGCGAAAAAAAAAACGCAATCGGAAGGGCTTTCCCGGAAATATGAGGAAACAGCGAGCGAATGGGAATCGGTTCAGAAAAAGGCTGTCTTCTGCGTACTTCACCGAAATGCCAGATTTTTCGCCTTTTTCTGATTTGTGTTATCTGGGGCTCACTCTGCTTTCTTCACGTCGTAATAATGAATGTTTAAGATTGTAGGATATGCTAATTAGGTAACTCTTCGTGGTCTGAGTCAATTAGCTACTATCCAAAACTCTCGTAGCCGCCATAATTATGAAGCTGACACGAGCCAAACATTATTTCATTTAATCTTCGTCCTTACTCTTTCGAGTATCGTTATTTTCCGCGCAGTAGAGAAATTTGGGATTCCCCTTGTGGCCTTCTTCGGGGTCTGCTTTTGAAACAACTTTTACACTGCTATCTGTAACCGACGTGTTCTTATATTGCGTTTCCTTGCGTTTTCACAGAATGCCATATGCTGCTGATTGTTACAATTTTTTTGAGCGTTTTTTTTAATCTGTTGCTGCTGTAGCCTCATGAGAGGCTTTAGTATGTAAAAATGAATAAGAAAATTCACTGGCACTGTTTAGGTAAGGGGGTAAGATAAAGAAATTTGTCTTGCGCGCTATAACACTAAGGTATCTCAGCAGTATGTACCCATGCTTTAAGACATGAAAAAAAGAGCCGAATCAAATTTCAGGATTCATCTACAGCTTCATGTAGATGCTGTAGAAAGCAAGTGCACTTGTATATATCTACCTACAATACGTGCTGATAGATGCGCGTGTGTCTATATAATCTCATTGACAAAAAGGTATTGATTCCTTGAATAGTTTAGGTTTAGCTTGTCTTTATAGGAAGAACACCAAAATGAAGAAATGAGGTTTGTACCTGCTGTTTAGACATGAAAACTCTGCCACTCTAGAGCAAGCAACGCACTTATGTCTTAAATCAGCATTTAACGTACATGCCGTGGCCTCATAAATGGCGCACGCGTCGTAGAACACAACTGCACACAAAACACCACGTCACGCACGGAATATCCCGTAGCGGAAGTAAGACGGCGTTCGACCAGAAGCCCTTATAATCGAACGCTATTGAATAAGAAGGCATGCGAGAGCAGGATACATTTTTTGAAGATCCGCTGTCAATACAGGAATCATCCAACGTTCTTTAGTGGATCTCTTTGTGAAGCGGAAATTGTTACTTGCTGAGTCTTTCACACTGGCTATTTACACTTCGCATGAGTGGAGCTTCAAGAAGCATTCGCTTCAACCATTCCCGCTCTCCCGCACTAACCGCTTCCTTAACCAATAGTTACAGGCGGCTTGTGATCTGTACTGGAAACAGAGAACCTTAACGTTACAGGAGTTTGACAGGCACTGCTACAGTGCAGTGCAATGACGCGTGTAGTGCAAGAAAAGTAAAGTGATCAAGAAAACTACTTTCTTTTCTCTCTCAGTTCATCTTCTTTCCGCGTGGCGGCAATTTTAGAAGCGCTTGTAAAAGACAGCGGTGCCACTAATTCCGCTGCGCTCGGGGGAATTTTGTCGATGATATACGCAGCAATGATTCAGAGCATGCTGCATCATCATTCGACTTAAGTTCAGAGGGCAAAGAAAGACTCGAGGAACCAGTCTGAAACATCAGTGGCAATGCTTTGGTTAGTTTCCTTATTTAGGCTCGTTTTGTCTCGACTCCGCGGCCGTTTTGTAAAGGATAATGAGGTTACCGATGTTGGTTGTTTCATTTGTCGGCTTTTGTTAGATGAAGAGAAGTTCTCGATGTGCAATGCTTTCTTGACTGTCTTACTGCCCCGTACTCGTGCTTACACATTTTGATTTACAATAGGCCTTATAGCCTGCTATCGCCTGATGTTTTCTAATAAAACGTGACTGTGAGAAAACGCAATAACTGAAAGCAGATACTACGATGAGTTTTCAATAAATTCATCTTCCAGAGAACTCCGGATCTTTTATTATGGGATGGAATTGACAGATAGTCATTTCAAATATCAGGCTGGAATGTCGCCTTTTCCGGGAGTGCTTTACTTTGTAACGTACTCCCCACCATCGCCGATGAACTTTTCAGCCCCACTTCATTTCGTGCCAGTGTTCACTCCTCCACGCTCGCTCCAGTGCGCTTCGGGCTCCAGTGCATTTCGCGCCTCAGTACGCTTAGGGCCTGAGTTCACTTGAGCCACAATGCACTTAGGTCCACAATGCACTTCGCGCCCGGATACAGTTATGGGCACAATGCACTACTGGATCCAAAGCACTTCTGGACCCAATGCACTTATGGACCCAATAAACTTTTCTTGTAAGTTTTCGCGAAAGACTGAGAGGGGCACTTTTGTTTCACCAACTTTGCATCAGAGACCTGGAATTATTGGAACTTTGGCTGCTTCCTAAGGCGAATAAACCGCTAAATTCATACGAGTGTAGAGTGGTGTTGATGTCAAATGCCAGCCTTATTCTTCTGCGAGCACGCAGCGACTACTGCACAGGTTACGGGAGTTCATCGTCGCTGCTGGCGGCCGTATGGAATGATGATGTGATGAAGGGCAAGAGGACTTTAATTTTAATCCAACGTCTCTGAAATCCACCCTAATAAAAAACTACAAACTCGGAGGCAAATCTTACCACAGGCAACGCATGTGACATGCGGTCTCCTGCTTCAGAACATGAAAGCTCGGTTCATCAATCGACTGCACAAAGGAGACTAAAACAGAAGCAGAAAAAAAGAGTCTGCTGCCTAAGCTATTAGGTTGGTGATGAAGATTCGTCTGTTTTTCGCAGAAATATTTCCTAAAAGATAAGCACATATACGTACTCATCTTTTTTTTTGTCTCTGGCGATAGAGGGCGATAGCCGCAGTGATAGTGCCGGAAAGCAAAGTAGACTAAAAACAAGGCCGACACAATAGTCTACATTCGTCTCTTATGCGTGAAATACATTGTGATCGACGGCTATTGCCCTCCCCAGGCTGCTCCAAAGCTCTGATGACGCTAGGTGCAAATGTTTTGAGGCACTTCGCTTCACTCTACGATGGCAAGCGCAAAACCGACGACTTATACCTAGAGCCTTTGACGCCTGTGGATCGTGTTGTGCAAGACCACGACCACATTTATCGAAAGCCTTGCCGAAGTGATGGTTGCCAGAGCGGCGGCGGCAGCGTCCAGGCGAGGCGAAAGTACAGAGCGTACTGAGGCTCTTGTGTTCCTCAGCATGTCGCCAGGGCACGCCACGCGGGTCGCTATAGGGCTCCCCTTCGACGTGGGTAGTCAGTCGGTATATGAACATAGGTAGGGACTATAAGAAAGGACTATGGTCTCAAAGGCTGAACACCTATGGCCAAGTGCAAGTTGTAGAAAGGGCCGTGGAACGTATCCGGGAGACAAATGCTAGGCTCGGCGGGACGGCATGGTGGACGACAATTGAGGGTCTGCACACACAGCCAGCAGGAGGCTGGTTGGTCACTGTCGACGGAGGAGTGGTGGCGCTGTTCAGAATGCTGCGTGCATAGTCGCTGGAAGTGAATGTATGTATGTTGCATTGTGGGAGGAAGGACATGACACAGCGTATGCGCCGAAGAACAGGAGGAACGCACCGCCTGTGAGTGCAAGATGAGAGTTGCGCAGTCGCGATCGGCGGCGCGAATGCGACTTGTTCGCACTGAAAGCGGTTCGGTGCACTCCGCCGGTTGAAGCAAGGAGGGTAGCGAGACGCAGTATTGGCCGGATGTGGTACGCGTGCACTCAGCAAGAGCCGCGAGTAGGGAGCTACGGTGGATGAGCGTCCCGGCATTGATATTTTGGCAAAGTGTGTTGCAGGGTTATCAAACGGATGTCGATCGTCGCGTGTGCAGAACAGTGCGCCAGGTACATTGAACCAGTGTCGTGCAGGGTGGCCGCTGGCAAGGAGGAGCTGCAACTCAACCGATACGCAGGTGTGCCGCGTTCTGTCGGACTTCACTGGGGAGAGATGGCCTAAAGGGGGGGGGGGGCAGTCATACACGAACTGAATACATTCCCGATCTGAAGAAGGCTGGGTACACGAATGAGTTCGGTGAGTGCAAGGATGCAACTAGGCCTAAAGGCTCGGAGAACAGTGTTGGAACGGCCTGGCTGGAGACCCCCTGAAGGAGTGGCAGGAAGGCGGCCGGAGGCTGCTGGAGTGTGCTGGAGTGTGCTGAGTGTGCTGGAGTGTGCTGGGGTGTGCTGGGGTGTGCTGGAGTGATCTGGGTCCCGAGGAAGAACGCGGGTGCGGGACAGTTCCGCCGCGTCGTAAAGTGGCAGCAGATATGTGGCGCCAAGTCCGCCAGGACAACAGCCACTCGAAGCTCGTTGTACTGCCTGCAGCCCGAGGCAGTGCAGGCGAGTCGGCGCAGCAGTTTGGGCGGGAGGAGGTCTCATAGGAGTGCGTGTTTGAACGGCTGCATGGTGATGCTGTTCAGGTAGAGTGCAGATGGGTGAATCACGCTCCTACGCATTTAGACGGGAACGCCGGAAGCAGCAGGTTGAAGGTAGGTGCCCGCCAGCTGGCCATCCTGGAACGCCGCTGGTGAGAAGGCGCGGATTAACGGGTCACCAGAATGTGAAGGGTCTCACGGCGACGACCACACTTATTGAAGCCTTATCAAAGCTGTGGTAAGGAGCGGCGGTGGCAGCTTCCGGCCGAGGCGAAAGTCCTTGTTGTCCTCCTAACGATAAATGGCACACCCACCCTGGGGGTCCACCGAGAATCGAAAGGCACCAAAACGTTCTGAGGCGCTCATGCCAGCACCACATCATCTTCTTCAGCATGTCGCCGGCGCGGGCCACGCGGGTCGCTACAAGCCCATGCGATTTAGAGCCACTGGATAAGCTTTCTAGTGTCTCTAATAAGGCTCCTCTTGGGCCGAATGTGTGGTCTCTTGTAGCATCTCCGGGAGCTTTAAGTCTCAGAGAGAAAGAGGGCGTGTTCTTTTTAGCCTCAGAAAATTTGAACTAATGGCAGTGGATAATGGGGCGTTCAGCATGCCCAGGATAAAACCTTTTTTGCTCTTATTTTTTCACCTTTCTCAAAGGCTATAAGTGAACTCAGCGGGCTGCGCCTCATCGTACTTAATGCCCGTCGCCGCAGTGCTTCTGACACTCGCGTTCACGAAACCTGAAACCTGAAAACAGAAAACGAATAAAATTGGTCTTATACGAGCTCTATTCTGACAGTGACAACCTGTGGATAGCGCCGTAACTGCTTTCTGTGCTCTATCCTATGTTTCAGGCGCGCTTCCACACAGCTGCTCCGTAGTCAACGCAAGGTGCCACTTTCTTTGTGAAATATCGCAAAAAGATAGGGGAGAAAGGATCAACGCGGGACAATAATCCTGGGCTCTGCGCAACGCGCCTTGAACTTGTGCAGATTATCGAGACCTTCTATGACCTAGACATAGCGAGAAGGACCGTTCGTACTTTGCATACACTCTCAAACGTACCGAATCCTGTTACTCAACGATTTCTTGTCGAAATTGCAGATTCCCTGGAATAAACTGCGCTGTCTCGCGGTTCCCTAGTGGGTGGCGAAAAAAAAATTTAAATATGTGGAGAAGATGGCGTTTCCTCCGAGACATCAGAGAGATTTTCCAACGAAAGACAACGTAAGCGTCCCAAAATCAAGCGCTACGCAAAGGAATCAAGCGGAAGAAAAAACAGGCCCCAGCTGAGCGCGGAAAACTGTCTTATAGAGTGCTCCAGGAAAATTCTTCCAACCCCTGCTCAAAATTCACGAGATTATACCCGGAGCTAGTGATTGGATTAGCATTTTGCGCAGCTCTCTGATGTTCCCTGGATTCTTTCGAGCAAGCGCTGCTGTGTTTTAGGTTTCTTTGATGCAGGAATTTGCGAAGAGGAAAAGGGAAGCAGATTTTATCAAATGTAGCGGTACTAATACTTCTTTTTTCTTGCGCCTTCTCTTCCTTCCCTTTTCTTGCGAAAACTAATGCACTCGTGCAATTGCACTTTTGCGCGGAAAACCACACCGATAAGCTGCCTCACACCAAAAATTGGCGCGTGAGGGAGGAAAGAAAATCAAACTAGCGCTGTTTCTTGGAATCGGTAAATTCCTCGGTTGGAGCACGAATCGAGATTCACGCAGGAGCGTTTGCACGGCTTGCTTGCATAACAGGTACCATATGTGTTTTAATCAAATCCTTCTGTCTTTCAATCAATATATAAACGTACCTTTCAGGTACGACCTAGCAAAATCTTGGAGAATGCAATTATTTAAGGTCGCTTTTTTTTTCTCACGTTCTTTATTTACCTTTTTATCTGCGACACGGACGAGACATGTCTTCAACACAGGCAGCTTACATACGTCAGTATGGATTCAGTAGCTCTTGAAAAACAAAAAGTATGTGCTTGGTTCCTGAGTTATTGTTTCTGTGTAAGCTTTGGAACTTATGTTCTGAACTTAAAACTACGTTAGGCCTGGCCCAAACATGCACATTCTTCCTGACGTTTCTGCCAGCAAACGTGGCAGAGATATCAAGCGCATCTGACCCGTTGCATCTCGCGGCACTTTTTATACATAGGCCCTTCACTACGTAGAGGGCACCACAGTAAGGCATCTGAAAGATTGTGTGAACTGAGTAACGGCACGATTTTAATAAAAATCTAGCTTTTTGTGCTTTTATAACGTAGTCTTCTATTTTAAAGGAAAAAATACAGCGCGAACATAGACGACGGACGAAGAAGAGGTGCACAGCACAAGCGCTGTCTCGTAACTAAAATTTTATTCAAGAGGAAAACACATATATAAAAGCGTCCGAAAAAACGGCAAGGTCAGCATTCACATGAGGCAATCAACACTTGGAACAAACTCAAAAAAACTAAAAAAACAGACCAGAAAGCGCAGGGTGCCCCCCCCCCCCCCTTTTTTTTTTCTTCTATGACCCATGGCAAATCAAGTGTTGCACAAGAACAGTATCTCCGCATCACATAGTGTGATAGAGGGTTGACTGATGCACGTGTTAGTCTTCTTTATAAAAAAACGCTTCCATGATCTCTCTAGTACGTTGGTCGCGGTGCCGGTACAGTACCTCGGTTTTCTAAAATATTGCCTTACAGTTGTCTTTATCTTCGCACTGAGCGCAATGTTTAGAAACATCTGACGATGCGTTTTCGTGCTCTTTGAGTCGGATATTCAAGTCCGACTCTTTTAGTCCGACTAAAAGAGCACGAAAACGCATCGTCAGGTGCAATCGTGAGAAGGACTGAGATTCAATTAAGCTTATTTGTCTAAGAATGGCGCCGGTAAGGTATTGTTTTCTGTGCTGTGTGGCAGGGGGCAAAATTGAGTTTCTTTATTCTAAAAGGCTCCTCGCGCTATGTATCAGCACTTTAAATACTGAGATTTCGCTCAGTAAATATAAAGAAAACAAAACTTAGGAAGTGTGTACTTTGCTTTAACTAGTCCTCCAACGTAGCTTTCCTTCCTATCCAGTGAGAACATATTTTGTTAGCACTAGCTATTTCGCCATATTTGAGATAGTTATCCTCCCTAACTGAGTTTCAGAGCTGTACAGTAGCGCCCCTAACCGCAAATTGAACGAAGAAACAACGTTGTGTGAGAATCGGGCCCCCTTTTGTAAAGCACAATAAACTTGAATATTTAGTCTTTCGGACACGGGAATAGAAATTATTCGAGCGTCGTCGATAACACAATATCCAAGATGTAAGCGCCAGATTAATGGCCATCTTTTGCCTCTTTTTCAGCCAGAAAAAATTTGCATTAGCACGAAAATTGCCCCAATTTTTCCTTTAATTCCGGAGCGCGCATTAGGAGTTCGAAACAGCCGAAAACGAGAAAAATCTTTATTCTAATGATATTGTAAATACCAGGTCCGAAGGGGCCAGACGTTGGCATATAATTTGCTCTGTCTTCATTTCTTGCTTGCTTTTCAGTGCCGAAAATAGTGCTACTAGTTTCTCGACATTATTACGCAGCATTTGTTTCTTCGGCGCTTAAATTTTCCTACTGGGCAAAAGAGGTGCTCTTGCAAGAAAGAAGTAACGTGGCACAGAAAAAGGTACAGCTCCGAAGAGATCTCTTACTAAATTAAGGGGGCCGGAACTTCTGTGGCAATTATATCATGCTAATGAGGCCCATGTGGGAAGACGCCCAGCGTTTTCCTCTTGGTAGTATTGAACAAGTCGCGCATAGCGGCAACAGGAGCACACGCTGCTAAATAAGAATGAGGAAACACCGCAGCTGGTTGCTGCCTGTCTTCGAAACGGAATATGTGTTTGTTTTTAATATCCTGTTTCCCTTATTGGAACCACGCTTGCAGTAGCCGGGCACCCAAACCATCCGGTCCGATGGTAAGCATGCTTCGGTTCTCTCTCTCTTGTTACCGTTGCATGGCCAGCGTCTCTGGTGAGAATTTTTAGCTCTTTTATGCCGCTTGCTCACCCGGCGCTGAACGGGTGGATGAGTTTTAGTTTTGATGCAGTCCCACTCGCCCATTTACACCAGCATCGTTAAGAAGAAAAATGAAAAAAAAGGAAAGACAGGAGAGACAAATTCGGGAGAAGGATAAAGATTTTTCTCAGCACGTTTTCTTGGTCAGCGTTATATTTTCGCTTTTCCAGGAACCCGCGTACAGTTCCGCATTGCATTTTATGCACGACTCATCGAGGCCCAAGTGTCGTCGCATTTTTCTGATATTGCACGGATACGACAAGTTTGTACCCCGTTACGAAACTTTGCTCCTGCGACGCTACGCAACTAAGTTCTGTTGCTTGAGTCTGTTTGCAGCACATCGCGCTAAAGTCCCCCATATATTTGACTTGCACACGTGGTATAGCAGCTGCCTAAGAATCGCACCTTGGAAAAGCATTCGCTGAGGGTTACGTTAAAAGAATCGACCTGTTAACCAGAAGCACAAACACGAAACGGGCAGCATGCCTTATTACTATTACTATTGTACAGACAATACGGGACCACTCCGTGGTCCCGACAATGAAAGGGTTTAGAACCACAAATGCTCAACTTGAGTGACCTTGACTTTTTTTCACCCTCACCCATTCACTGTATTTCTTCCCGCGCGACAATGCTGACACGCCCGCCTAGAGTGAAACATTTCCGTACTTTTCCCTTCTTTCATAGCTTCCTCCTCCTCTTATTCCTGTACGGTGCGGCGGACATTTATCACGGAAGTTCTGACGGTTGGTCCTGCAAATGATAGGCATTTAAAGAAAGGCAATGGGATCCGTCATCGCGCGAGTTTTATCTGTTGACAAATAGCTCAGGATTTCCTGTCACTGAAGGCAGGCCATTCATCTCTTCCTATAGCTTTCAGGCTCCATTCCGGCAAAAAAAAAAAAACAATACCGTGAGCGTGACAGCGCTTTGCAGTAGATCCGGCAACAGTAGCGCGAACATCGTTTGAAACAGAAAGGTCGAAACAAAAATGCGTTTGTCCGTATCTGCGCGAATGCAAGACACGCGTACCATGAGGCATAAGTGACGCTTTTTTTTTGTCTCTTTAGTCACCTTCATTTTGGCGCAGAACTTCGGAACCTCACGAGCAGCTGAAAATACACAGTACGCAGGCCAATAGGAAGACGTGACAATGGTAGTTTGCGAGTGCACGCGCCTATTGCTTAATTTGTCCGAGTAGGCAGTATGCATGGTGTTAATTACAATGCTCGTGGTTTTTGGCCCGGGTTCGATAAAGCGATGCCTTTAAAGTGGCATCGCTAGCGGAGCACTCTCTAGGTTTCCGAAGCGTTTGTGATAAAAAGAGGAGCGAAGGTGTCGTCATTTTCTTTTCCGTCTGCTTGTTGCAAAAAGAAGCGACCGTTGGATGCGCAAAACGTTAGTGAGCAGAGCGGCAAGCTTCCCAAATCGGCTTCGCGGTTCATTAGATGCCGCGTTAGCGGTGTTATAAGCAGCTTAGCAAACGACGCCTGCGCGGATCAACAAATTGGCTCCGTTGTGAGCCAAGTCATTGGGAACGACACACGCCTGCGGGACAGTAGTGTCTTAGGGCACGCGGTGATACACTTGGTGCTTGCGCGTACTTAGAGTGGTTATGTGGGCGCCTGTGACTGGTAACTGAGCGCAGGAAATGAGCAGACTCCGAAATAAGGCCTTCATGGGGTGACTTGTTGAATAAATGCGCTGCGGACCCTTACAAAAATTTCTCCAGGCAGTCTAAAGACTGTCCATTGACTTTTGTCTGTAAAGTCTATAGACTTTCTATAGACAAACCCTAGAGAACAGTCCGTAGGCAATACAATACCTATAGACAGTGTATAGACAATCTATAGATTTGTGGCCATACACTTTTAGTAGACAGTTATCTATAGACAGTCTATAGACTATCAATACGCAAAAAGAAGTATCTATAGAAAGATAATACAGTCTATACAGAGTCTATAGACTGTATATAGACCACTTTTATAAGGGGATGTAGCAAACAAAGAAGACTTCGGCTTGTGACTCCCGAGATGCCAAGACGGGGCATTGCTCTAGCTGATTTTAGCATACGATAGCCAAGACACAACACAAAAAATTAAGTGAAAGCTTTGTGAAACCGGTCGGTACCTGTC
Source organism: Amblyomma americanum (assembly GCA_030143305.2). Lineage (NCBI taxonomy): Eukaryota > Metazoa > Arthropoda > Arachnida > Ixodida > Ixodidae > Amblyomma > Amblyomma americanum. The sequence goes on from JARKHS020009687.1 coordinate 15,891, forward strand.
TGCACAGGGGGATCGAACTGTGCACCTCCCGTATACGAGGCGGATGCTCTAACCACTAAGGCGCGAGGAGCAAACGAGAGCAACGAGATTGGCAACGGGGAGGAAAGAAAGAAGTCTCAACCGCGTAACGCACTGGGCACAGTTCAAAAAAACTTCTTATAACTTCGTGCGCAGTGCTTGGATGCTTGGTCGTCGTTCGCGCGAACTTTCACTTTCTCCACACCGACCTAAGTAAGCACAAATGCTTTTGTTTCCTCGCCCTGCTCCTTTCTTGCGTAATTGGAAGACTGTTCACCTTGTCAGGCTGCCGCAGCCAACGGCAAGCAGAGGAAAATGTGACCCTGGGGAAAAAGCGTTCAAGGAATATCAATTCCTCTTACGCTTATTGGGCTTCTCTTGCAGTGACAAAGTAAGCGGTTGGCGACAACGAGCAGAATGACATGGATGGCACCGAGGCCTTCACAAAAGGGCGAAGCGGGGAAGGGTTAAACCAGCCTCGAAATGGTTAGGAAAGATTCAGCTGGCGCAAGACGAATGACTAAAGCGATGAACCAGCCACTGAAGTTTTCGTTCACACAAATATAAGCAAACTCAACGGGGGGAATATCGCACTAGATTAATATTTTACAACTTATACGTTGTTTAGTCTTGTTTATTGAATGGTCAGACTGAGTTGTATTCAGAAAAATAAAAGCAACGTAAGGCTCAACGACCCAATACTGACTGCTGTTTTAGTCAGGACGCTTAAAATCGCTTCGTGCGTTGCGTTGTCTCGACAGTAAAGAAAAGTGTGCAAAGCGAAAACATGGCAGGGTAAGCACGTGCTCAGGGAAGATGTGTTCAGCGAGAGCTGAATGTCGAAAGACCTCGAAGAATATATACTGCTCTCAGCTGCTTGTGTAATGTTGTGTGATTGAGTGAGTGCCGCAGAACCGCGAATGCGGTTATTGAGAGAAATTTGAACGATACCTTTTAGGCTGCGTGGCGCCGTCTTTTGCGGTGATTGCACTCCAGACTCGTTCCTCTTTTGTTCTTTGTTCAGGTTAGTTTAGTTTATGGGGGTTTAACGTCCCAAAGCGACCCAGGCTATGAGAGACGCCGTAGTGAAGGGCTCCGGAAATTTCGACCACCTTTGGTTCTTTAACGTGCACTGACATCGCACAGTACACGGGCCTCTAGCATTTCGTCTCCATCGAAATTCAACTGCCGCGGCCGGGATCGAACCCGCGTCTTTCGGGCCAGCAGCCTTTTGTTCTTTGTGAGCCTCATTGTTGAGAGCGATACGAGTAGCGGATGGTTGTTGTCAGCTCTAACTGCACACGTGGCAGATACCAATGGCCGAAGGAATAAAAAATCAACAAGAGGAATCAGATTTGTAAAATACTGTCTCTGACTGCAGGGACCAAACCAGTGACCTCTTGCTGGATACTCTCACTGCTGTTTGTCCCACTAGGCGGCTGCTTTCAGCTGAAATTGCACTTAAGCTACCCGCCACAGGTGCAGAACTTTCCCCTGCTGCTATAGTCGCTCGGAAAACATAACGCAGCCAGCCCAAACTTCTGCATCAGCCAACGGCCTTGTCGGGCTAGCCACATTCGTCAGCTGAAGGTGAACTATGCCAGGCGAGGATATGCTGACCGGATGCTTCCGGAAGGCACGACGCGAGTCGCGAAGGTGCTGTTAGGAAAGCAGGCGCAGGAAGTCGTTTAGCTTCCTTCGCTGTATCGAAGGCAAACGTACAGGAAATCGACGACCGAAAGCTTCGCGCACAGCATGCAGCTAGTGTTGAAATATCAGAAAGGCACCCGAATCGTTGCAGAAAGCTGTTTCAGGCACACTACGGGCATATTCGAAATAGACTGGCGAAAACGGAAGGCGCATAAGCGGCATAAGAGGAGCAGGAAGACGAGCTCGAATAAGGAATGCGTAATAACAGTGCGGAACTGGAAGTGGCCCTTCGTGTATTCACGGCGTGGGATTTCATCGAGAAAACACCAATGCGAACGACTGAGCTCAAAGAGCGTCAATAACTTTGCCGAAAATCTTCAGTTCAAGGCGAAGGTACTGGTAAAGTTTTCTCGTCGGTTCGCAGAAGTGGCCGACTGTCAGTGAAGAAGATGAATTGCAGCTGGCTTCGTCGAGCGCTGAAGCGCTCAGGACTGACCCCAAACCGAGAAAGAAGAAGAATGTTGCCGTCGCAAAAGCATTAGGCGCCAAAAGCTTCTCGGGTACTTCGTGGCATCGCACTGGCGCCATCTCGACTATTTCGCGCAGTACGCTTATCAGTGCGATGTTGTATTTTGTTCACTTGGAGGAAGCAGGTTTGCATGCAGCAGAACGCACACTGATACCACAGCTCTATGAAGCTCCTGATTCGCTTGATGCAGTGCCCAGATGATATTCCGGAAAACAATTCCAACTGATAATTGTAGTTGCGCGCTAAAGCAGCGCAAAGTCGAAGAGGATGGGGTTGAGAGAGAAGCCAACAAAAAGAGATTACGGAAAGGGGGAAGGGAGACATGGTGAAGCTATCTCGACATTAGCAGTCCTCTTCTCTTCGGGCTTTGTTCTATTTATTCTGCCACCAGTGGAGGCTTTGGCGATTTACTGGAGAACTATGTTGTTCTACTTTTTTCGCTGCTTGTTTACAAAACACACCAATCAGAAATGTTTAAATTTATCTGGGTGAGAATGAACTGCCCATTTAACCGAGCCTAACGTGACACAACTGTGAAGTTGAGTAAGTGACTAGAGCAAGGAAGTTGACAAGGGACTAGTTGCTCCCACATGAACGAGAATAACAACACAGATACAAGTTGACGAAGATAGAAGACACCGGCGCTGACTAGAAACTCCATGAAGTTGCTAGTCAGTGCCTGTGTCATCTATCTTCATTGTTCTGTCTGTGCTGTTCCTTTCAGACGGAAAGTTGTGCATTAAAGAGCAAGCACTGCACTCTCACGCAGTGGTCTTGAACGCAAACTTTTTCTATGCGCGAGCGAAATAATTGATCAGACTCAGGGAAACATTTCTTAGCGCGATAGGTTAGGCAAGTACGGGAACACGAAACTGGGATTTGATGCGTTTTCTGTTATTTAACCGCATTCTGGCTCTTCAACTCGCGCCTGTTAATCCGATAGTAAGAGTGTTAAATGTAGCAGTGTTCGTCGGGTGGGCGACCTAACATGACATTAACATTGATACTTACTGAACAGTATATCGTATAATCTTCGACCATTTCACGGAGCTTAATTTAATTGGTTTTAACGCGGTAGCATTAGAAGCCTCATCATGGGAAAGGCCCGGTTACATCCTGTGTTAGTCCCAAAATTTCCTGATTGGTCGGGACGGTTATGATGTCACACCGTGTCGGGTGTGAAAAAAGAAAGAAAAGAATTGGCCGCGAGCGAGATGCGAACCTGCGACATCACGAACAGATCAGCTTCGCTGGCCGTTTCCGCGGAGTTTTTCTTTTCTTCATTGCTTGGAAATCAATCTCACTGACCTGCCGAATCTCTTGCTTCGACAAGTAGGATTGCATGATGCCGACACATTCTCAGGCTTTTGTACGCCTCACTCCACCCCCACATCAAACCGCCGCAGCCTACCATTCCGCGTGTTAAACTGCCATTCTCTCACGCTGCGCTTTGGACCTCGTCCTCACCAACTTTCATTTCCTTCCAAACGCAGTGTACAAAAAAGCGCAATGAAGCGGCATCTGACGAGCATGAAGCGGAACAGAGCGGCGGATGATTTGAATCACCGCAACGGGGTCACATCATGCAAGGAACGCTCACGCCCAAAACTGCATTCTATCGCATTCTATCGCATTCTATCGCATTCAGTCGCATAAAATGCAATGATCGTCCCCTTAATTTTATCAAAGCCCGATCTGGCGTATGTTCTTCACCAGGGCCCCATTGTGTCGCGGATATTACACAATCGACAGGTGCACGTAGTAACCCCCCAAGCAGCGTAATCAATTCTGAAAGGCAAACACCATGTGGCCCGGCTTGATTCAGAGGCCTCCGCGGTAGCTTATTTCTAATACTACTTCCCCTTGTTTCAATTGCGTGGTTTTTACTTCAATTTTCCCGATCATTTTAGGTCCATGTCTTCTCACGAAGTGCTTTCTAGAATGTCAGCGAGGCCTGTTACACATGAATTGGAGAGTCTGAAACCATGGAAATCAAGTTGGTTTTTAAATGGTGGCATTGATCAAAGTGGGAAATGAGTATCGGATTCATTATAGACAGAAAATAACTGCACAGCAAGTAAAAGCAAACAGTAACATCAGGTCGTAGAGTTCTAAACCCACGTCCTCCACATGTCACGTACAGTGCTCTGCCAACTAAGCTACAGCGACGTCTGTCCAACCATTCACTTTCGAGTGTGCTCGCTTCGCCTGTAACCTAACGTTGAGGGTTCATCAGCACCACCTTCTTCCATAGCGGCGTTCGCAGAACATCCTGCCGTATCGGAAGTGTCACGTAGAATGAGAACGAACGGTGGGAGCGGCAGCTATGCGAGAACCCTCTTATGCGGCCTACGGCATCAACACTTCACGCGTATTGTGTGACGAGCGCCTCGCTATCCTACCACTACCGTTGTCAGGTGAACAAGGCGTGTTGTAATTCTGTACGACGCTATAAACAGAAAATAAAGCTGCTTTTCTTAATATAAATAGGAAATAAAGCTTTCCTTTCTTAACCTAGTAGCCGCAATCTACTTTTCATGTTTTTAATAGAGATTTAGCAATTAACCCTTCATCCTATCCGTCTCGTTCAACGTGCAGGCATACCCGACACCATCATCCGAATTCATTAGCCCGTTAGTTTGCACGAACAGATGTATTGAAGTTTTCATTTTTCCCCGAACTATGTAAGACTGGAATGACTTGTTAGTGCCTGTTTCCATTGATTGATGCATTGTTTATTTGTATTATTGTTCTTTTACCACCCTGCTTGGGCGTGAACAAGTTGTGCAGTATGGAATTAATGAATGAATGAACAAACAAACAAACAAACAAACAAACAAACAAACAAACAAACAACAAAATAAATAAATAAATAAATAAATAAATAAATAAATAAATAAATAAATAAATAAATGAAGAAGGTTCTGATGTTTGCAGAAGCTTTCTCACTGCAAAAGCAGAGGCCTCTACCGGTTTCTTCATTAGAACTATTCGTGGAGAAGCTTCCAGAGCCAGTAGGTTCTGCATAATTGCAGGCTGTAACAGCGTCCTGTGAGATCAGCAGCTCATGAGATGGCTGCCTTGCACTTCGAAATTTGGAGAAGATTCCGCATGAAACAACGTGTCGAATATCGAGGACAGAATGAAGAATGTTTATTGCACATTAGGTCCTCTCGGGAGGCATGCGTACAAATCACTTCCAAGGCGACCTAGCTACCAACGTTCATAAGTAATCACTGCCAACTGGCTATTGCTAACTACTTCTGGCTTGTTATCGTTATTAATTAGTAACCTGGAGTGCCTCACTTGGAAATGTGTCTGCATATTTGATTTTCGCCGCTCTCCAAGCGGACGGGGCTGGAACCATGTACTAGAGCGTTTTGAAAACAATATACAGAGCTAGTCGCATATTTGACACATTTTTACAAGATCGCTGTGCGTCTAGAATGACTCTCGATTTATTTATTTGGTCACAATATTCGTAAGGAGTCTCTTGCGAGGGTAATAGATAAGAGGGAGGGCTACAAAAACAGGTACTTGGAAAATAGAGCACCAGCACTCGAAATAAAACTTAAATATAATACAGTTGAAACATGAAATGTAACTAATTCTGCACATAAACAACACCACAAAGAATGCGAAATAAATATGTATTGGGGGTACATTCACTAATTCAAAAATTCACAACATACTTGATAAACAAAATAGTATAACGCCCAGAGCATAACAAAATGCAGTACAAATAAGCTAGCACACATCGTTCTGTTGCAGCAAATTTTGAAAAGATTGTAAGGTAACTTCAGTAGCAATGTGTCATGGAAGGTTATTCCAGTCTATTATTGTGCGAGGAATGAATGGTTCTACGTAAAAAGCTGAGCGGTACGTTATGCGTTTTATTTTGTTCTTCTGGTCACGGCGCAGGAAGACTGCTGTAGTGTGGCCAAAGAAAGTCATTGTGGAGGGTGGAATGAAGATATATTTGATCAAATAAGGCTGCGCGAAGAAAGTGGCGTCGACGTAATAATGATTCTAAATGGGCACATTGTTTGAATGCTGTGACGCTGGTGAAGCGCGAAGTCGGAAAAGATGAAGCGAAATGCGCGGTTTTGCAAGGATTCGATGTTGTTTGTGGTCCATGCTTGATCAGGATCCATATGGCGGAAGCGTATTCAATTTTTCTGCGGATTAATGCTACATAAGTGAGTTTTTTTTTTAGTGTGGAGGTGCGCGCTTGAAGTTACGCCAAAGCAGGCCCAGTGCGCGATAAGCAGAATGAACCAGTAGTGTTAATTTACTGCTTAATTAATGACTTCAGTATTTCAAAGTACTATTGCAAATGGTCAGAAAGTAAACATTTGTTGCGTACGCCCCATGATTGCCCGAAATGTCTTTTTATCCCAAGTTGATCTCCTGTGATATTGTCTTGTCCGCAGGCTGGGCAATAGCTCTGTCCAACAACTTTTTCAAGTTCTCGTTCGCCACCTCACTACCCTTCTTACCTACCTGGGGACGAGCACTCTTGCCAGAATACTCTTGTCAGAGTAATTTTGTCAGGCTCTTGTCAGAGCCGCCCCCCCCCCCTTCCCGGTTTACGCTTGTTCATTTTATTTTGTGTTGTCAAGAATCTCATCTCCCTGCCTTCCCGCTGTTTGGAGAAACAAGTTAGGAGAAGGCACACATGTGTACAGAAACTGGCAAAAGCCACAATGAACTTGGTTATGCAACGTAAAGTTGCATTCAGAGCATCGCAGTCGCATCTACTTTTTTTTTTTGCCCTGAGGCATGCTTCTCTTGAGCAGTCAATGCCTAGAAATTGTTTTTCATTGAGTATTTAGTTTTCGCCGAAATAAGACGCTCTTATACGTGTAGCATAGTCTCGTGGGATGAGTCAAAGATGGGGAACTTCGAAACGTGGCTGACAGGAAAAACAGCTGACACGTGAAGAATTGCTGCAAATATTTATGCAAGGCGTCCGAAGACCTTAGAGTTGCAACGGTAGTCGCAGCGGTGTCCATTATAAAGACTGAGGTTTCAGCTCCACATATGGGCGCTGCCGATGCTGTTAAATCCTTCGTTCTAACTCTCCTGCCTTTGTTGCATTTTTGCCATGCATGAACTTTTGGCAGCATTTTGCTATGACCCTTCTTTCTGCTGATGATACTGGAACTGATAGTGCCAGTTGATCTCCACCCATTTCGAAAGCATTAGCTAATAAACTTGCTATCATAACCTCTGTTTCTACATTTACAGCTGCTTCTACCGTGGTCACTACGGCAACTACTTAACTCACTGGCGCACTAATGTAATTATAACTACGCCCACTATCATAATTATTTCTAAGTATGCTGCTGTTGACTCTAATCAGTTCAATGCTTTACGAGCTGATTAAAAAGTGCTTTATCATTTCTACTTCGTAAAGCTAAGTTTACTCATCAAAGCCGCTGTAAGCTTTACAATTTGCACTGCCTTCACTTCTAATGTCACATTTGCTGTCACCTTGCTCTTGCAATTACTGCATTACAGCATTGAAAGGGTCTAATATAATTGTAAGCTCAGCTTTCTACATTTATTGTTTTTTTCCCGCAAAGTCTCAACCCTGCTAACCTTTAGAGCTGCGTATGACAAACACACACTGACGCTGGGCTAGGCAGCATCGAGAAACTGACTGCGAGACAAGACATACAATGTCTGAGCACGTGACACGAAAGTGCCGTCAACGGGCCCTAAAAAGACAACGATTGATCGAGTGCTTCTCAAAGCAAGGCAAGCATACAGCAACAGAATGTTTTCACATCGCTGTCTCGTACCAAGCGAAGACTTGGAGCGCGGCCTTCCCATCGCATCGCGACAGCTACCAATGGTCCGCGGGCTGGCCTCGTAATTGTGTCCAGTCGAGAACGGCCGGCGTTTCCTGCACGAAGCTTGGGCACATTCCGGCCTGCCGGTGGAGTCCCCGATAATTAATGTTCCCCTCGAGGATCTGCACGCCCGACCCGGCGGTGGAGCTTCAAGCGGGGCGGTGCAGCTCAGCTCGCCCGATTCATGTGTAGCAGAGCGGCAGCGTGACACTGTCTTCGGCTAATCGCTTTTCGCTGCATCTGACAATAAGGAGTTTATGCTTACCGCAACATGATTTGTTCCTACTGCCTGCATCTGAATCTATGGAAAGCTTGACGGTGGTTTGTGCGAAGGCGCTGTAGTTCGTTCTTTCCTTTGATTCCCTTCAGCGCAACTTAGTTGAACAGTCATTAAGATCTTCTGATGCTGTTGTCGCAATGACTTGGGGCATCGCTGGGCGCACGGAGTGGCGTTACGACAAGTTCGCACTAATTCGCATTTCAGCACTCGGCATCGAGAGCGAGAAACATTCGCGGCCGTCAAAACTATTCACCCCTCGCACGTGATCCGTCCGCACCGCCGGCGCCACCTATGAGCCTTTTGAGATATTGACTGCCGTGAAGGCGTGCACAGCCTTCTCCTAGCGCTACTTTTGGTAAGAGGCAAGCAACCGGTTTTTTGGCCGGCACAACTCGGTTCCGAACAGATCACGCTTTCCGCTGGGGGTTCCGAGACGGAGTCGCTGGATAAGTTTTCAGAGTACCGCCTTCCTTTTCCCTGCGCCCCCGGGCTTAGAAGAAATATGGCTTCTGCGGCCCAGTGTTGCCAAAAGAGCACACACCTTGATTTGCGAGAACTTCCCATGGAACGGCGGGTCTGTCTGTCTGTTGTTGCCAGGAAGAAAGGAAAGGAAAGTGCACAGGCCTGCCCACTGGCTCAAGCCGAGCCACAATCGCTACCACGTGCAGATAGTAGGAGAGTTCAAAGATGGGATAGAAAGACAGGATAGAAAAGACGCGCGGTGTAATGACCCAGGCCGATCCCGGAGGCAGTGCAATACCGGGCCAACCGGTGGCGGAAGTGAAGCAACCTTCAAACATCCCGCCACATTTCCAAAAATAAGTCCAATTGGGACCCGTATCAGATATTCTTCCAAAGCCTCTGGGCTTTCCTCAAAGACCCGCCTACAAGCGCAACACGTTGCTTGAGCGAGTTGCAAAAATTATTGCGCCCCGCTTATTCTGAGTATTCGTTCACGTTATCTCCGAAGTTTGCTGTGCCAAATGCGCCGAAGTTTAATCTATAATTTAGAATCTCGACGTTACGGAGGCGGATACGCAGGGAACCCCGGATACGATGGCAATGCTAGGAAAGTCAGTCAGGGCCATCCATGAAGCTTCCACAGCCGGTGGCGGCGAAAGGAGGATGGCTATACTCTAAAAACTTACCCAATTACTCGACCCGTTTTTTTCTTTTTAATGTGATGTAGCGTTCGGTCAAGGACAATATGTGAACGGCCGAAGGTAAGCCCAGATGCTAGATGATTAGTACGAGTAAATTTTCCTTGTATTTTTGTGTAAGGTTGTGAACTACCAGTGTGTGCCCTATGTACCCTGCATGTAATGGCCAACGGACATGTGGAAAAGTGATCTCCCTTTGCTCTCTCTGCTTTCTATCTCTCCCTCCGTTCCCCTTCCCACGTGTAGGGTAACACACCGGGCGTCGCGTAGTTAACCTCCCTGCCTCTCCGTTCGTCTTTCACTCTCTCTCTCTCTCTCCATGTACTTTGTCTTCTTGAGATACGAAGAGGAGCCGTCAGCGGTTTTAATCCCGCTAGGTAAATTTCCTGCCGAAAAACTAGATGCATTTTTCTTTTTTCTTTTGGCTTCGAACGTATACCAACAGATATATTACTCCTACTGACATTACTCTCAGGTATGGCGATGAAACAAAATGCCAACTTTGTACTGGCGCAGTTGATTCCGCCTATGCACGAAATCAATATTGCTGAATTGCTTCCTGCACACTTATGTGCAAAAGCCCTACATTACTGATTCCGTCGTCATTTTTCAGGGGGTTTGGGTTATCAGTAAATAAAACGAGGATTAGAAATTTGACTCTATGACCTATAGCGGACTCAACGTGGGAGCGAGCGTTGTATCTACTGCTCTACCGCAGTAGGTAATCTCTAGGGTGCCGCAGAGGTACTTGAAAACCGGGATGCGGACTTGTCTCATTCCTAAAGGCTATATAGAAATGCCTCCCTCGGTGATTTCGAAGAGGAAAAATTGTGGAAATAAATGTTGTGAAACGAGGTAGAAAAGTAGACTTACAGCGTGGGAGAAGCGAATTGAGAACGTGCTTTGTTCATGTTTGATCCGACGTGCAACTCAATACTGTCGCTTCAGAAATGTCGTGGGCGGGGAGCAATTCTATGCCAGTCTGCTCTGGACGCGAGGCTTAGGAAGCAACATTGGCGGGACAAATTCCAGATTCGAAGAGGAAATTTGAGAACATTCCTATTCTTTTTTTCGGGCCAGCTTGTATGCCCCATATGTTTTCCACACGCTGAAAGATTTCTCGTTGGCTTCACGGACGCAACAAGAACGCAACGTATACAAGCTGGAAGCTCTTCGTGTCAACATAATCCTGCCGAAGGCTGTTAAGCTCCCCCCCCCCCCCCCCCCCCCCGAATCTATTTCGTTGGGCATGGGAAATTGGCATTAGGTTACCACTCCAACAACCAGGAGCTGCGCAGAAAGTCCCTTTTTGACGTTGTCACGTCTCGTCTCCTTGCTAGTAGTTACGTGACGCAAGCTATATTCGTGTGGGTGGAGGCCACAGGTTTTAAGTTACAGATAGCTAATGCTATGAGAGCGCTTGCCCCGCGAGCCTAGCAAATTAGACTGGTAAAGTGACACCGTAACTTTTTGCAAGTTAGGAAGTACCGTGCGGCCTGGTAACGGAGCGTGCAGCGCAAACTGGCAACCGTCAACAATTTTACCGACTCTGGTTGCGGTTCACTGACCTTTAATGGAAGTTCCGCTGTAGCGAGCTTGTGGGTTTTCTGTCGTCCAATGGTGTGGTCAAATCGCGGAGGAAGACTCCAGTAGCGCTTTGTTTATCGCGGTGAGACCAAATTAGTATCAAAACGAGTGGTGTGCTAACAGCCGTGAACGCGGGAACAATCTGCCGTCCTGCGATGCAGGGCTGTCCGACCTGCCGCGCGTTCACGCATGGCCTAAAGTATGCGTGTCACGTACATTCAGCACTAATATAAAAGGGAACATATTGCTCGACTTCAACAAGGGATTACTTCAAGAGTGTGAGTGGAAAGTAGACTTATTCCTTTGTTCTTAAGAGTTTTGCTCGGGACGCATTTAACACCCATGATACACTACCAATTGCACTGCAGAAGTCGGAACAGATTTTGTTCTTGGGTGCACACCACCTGTTCCCTTTCATTTTGGAGCGGCCTGTAGACGCGGTAATCTCTTCTCTCTCTCTTCTTCACTTCCTTCACTTCTTGCATGATGGCACGCCTCACCTGTCCACCGAGAATAAACCAGTTGCCTCGCATTTTCTTTATGTGTAGCCTTTAACTTAACCATCCCTTTAGTTTGAAATTATCGAGGAACATGTTAGCGTGACAACACACAGAGCATTCAATGTTCGCACCATGTGGAAACAGCGACTCACCGTCATTTAGCATCTTGCACACTCGCTGTCAGTCACGTGCTTCTGGAATGACTCTTCTCAGTGACATAATGATCCATTTTCATTCGAGTTGACGGAGCGCCGCGAGGTCATTGAAACACTGAAAGCTTTGGAACGTCTTCGGAACGCAAGCGAGAATATTCTCGCGTGCAGTGCCTTCAAACGATTATTTGGAAGTCGTGAAACTTGCAAGTAGTTATGGGCCTTCAGTTAAGATATTGAACACACACTACGTGCAGTTTATGAGGGTTCGTGGGTGATCCTCTTGTCTAGTCGGAATCAATCTTTGTGAAATCAGTCTCTAAGGCCAGTTGCATGCTACAGTCATACTCTTCAACCTAAACTGGAAGCCTTTATTAGCGGCGCCTTTTTCACTCTTATTTATATTAGTTGAACAGCACAGATGATAAACATAGAAACGAGCCCTTGCTTGAACAATGACGGGGTGGCGATGGTGATCACAGCTGCGCCCTATGCGGCGGGCAGTCCGCGGGGTGCAGCACGCGGCCAAGCCAAGACAAAGAAAAAGAACAGTGTGCGTTGTAAAAGCAATGTTGTTAATCGATATTTAAGGGGACGGCGCGCAACGCACATTAGTACTTTAAGCAATACCTAATTCTAGTAAACAGAAGAAAAAAACGTTAAATTATATTTACAACAGCCTTTATTTATTCTCAGCAATATTCCTCGTGGCGCCCGGCTGTATATGCCTCGAAGGCTCAACTATATTTATCAGAACTGAACCTTACGGCAGCAGCGCCACTGCAACATGGTGAGTGACCGTTGAAGCTTTTTGCTGCGCCTGGAAATTGTCGTAGAGCAAATTCGAACCCATTTAGTCAGAATAATGCCACACCGAACTTCTAAGGTCAGTCGGCTAAGCTTCCTCAAGCAAGGCTCAGCTATTGCGAACAAATGCAGCATGAAATCGCTTACAGCTTCTTGCAAGAAAACACGTATGACGCAGTTTTAAAATCTCCTGGGAATACTTTCCGCGAAGACACGATCTTTCACGAAGAAGCAGCGCCAGTTTCAAGCAAAGCACTTGGCCGTAAAGTTGAAGCGTGGTTCCAATAAGAAGAAAATCTTACGCAAAAACACCTTAAGAAAAGCGACGGTTTTGCCAGTGTGTCGTGACAAGTGGAAGAATCTCGAGGCACGTCTGATTAATCGTACTGATATCCGGAATCACTTCAGGCCTGGAAGAAAACGACCCTTGCGAATGAGACCATTTGGTGACATTGAGCTCCGACGAGGCAGCAACAGTTTCCAGAAGGAGCTAGCAATGCGTCCGGGAAAGAATGACTTCAAAGCTCGGCCCATCAACAGTGGAGACAACCCGAATGGCTGGAAGAGGAAAGCGTGTCATTCTAACTTGCGTTTCACACGTCCACACGCAAAAAGGAAGGAAAATCAATGTCACGAAGACCAAAGGCTGAGATCGATATCCATGACCGGCATCCCCATTGGCTCCGACGAGTACTACTGGCCTGCTGGGCACGGACGACGAGCACTGAGTCTAGTGTCTACATTACACGGTACTTGACGTTTTATCAGAGGTGTACTTTGTAAAAACGCCCTTGTTAAAGGAAATCTATGGTTAAGACCTACAGGTCAAGAGATAACAAAAATACGCGCCACACTTAAGTGAAGGAAAATGTATTCCGTCTCCTGATGCGATATCGAACTTAACTGTAGTACGCAATGGCCGCATTCGTCAAAAGGACTTGCTGGAGAATGTGTTTAGGGGAAAAGTCCTCTTCGATGGTAGGATCTGTAGGGGGCCGAGCAGACTTACAATGTGAGCGCTTTCATATTTCCCTCTGGCAAGCAGTAATGATCAAACCACGACTGACTTTCATAAAGAGAGGCTAGCAACACTTGGAACTTCGCGAAATGGTGTCTGTGTTGCAGCTAGAGTAGTGCAGTAAACTTTGTCAACCATCAACCATCCGACCAGCAATTTGCCTTGCATCAAGTTACTTTTTGTGGCTCACAGAAGCTTGCTTCTCGTCCTAAGGGAAGTCACGTCGTCTTAGGACCGACCTTCTAGGGACAAAATCAGGAATCTCTGGGAAGTAATCCTAAGCAAATGCCGCCTTGTCTGAGTCAGCGACCCTTCCTGGCTGTTTATGGAAGGATGAGAGAAACACGCCTAAAGAAAACCAACTTCAAATCAGAAGCGATTTCATTTCACGCTGTTCGAGCCCTTCTGTAGCATAAAAAAGCAAGTTCATTACTTCTGGGACGTGAAGAAAACATTCAAGAGGGCCGATTAAAGAAGAAGAACACATGATGGCATCACCTGGAGGAGCGACCGATTTGTTCTGACAACGCGATCGCCTCATGTGTCAGTGAGTTTTCTCCTCCGTAGGATGCGCATCTTGGGAAAAATGTTCAATTATTGCAGCATACCCAATTATAGTGGTATAACGACGTAGGAAACACACTGAAGAGAATTGGCGTGAGTCATGGAGCAGATCTAAGATACGCTTTCTTCTCGTGTTAAGAGAATTATGAAATAAAAATTCAATGTCAAGGACACTAGATTAGTTCAAATCTCCTGCGCCAACAACGTATAACAAAAATTCCGTCGTCCTTTTCGGTGCGTCTGATCGCGGACTGAGGCACACAGTTTTCTATGTCACTGTGCTGGTTTAGAACGCAGAAAATGATCTCCTCACGTACAGAGAAACTCACAGTGCTTATGCTAGTTTCTCTGAAAATGCGTACTTATGGTATTAAATGAAAAACCATTTGAATTAGTTGCTTCGTGTACAGCATTGAGAAAACTATGGTAAACACAGTGTCTTCGTTTGAATATCATTTTCGACTCGAATGACAAAAAAACAAAAAAAACAAAAAAACTAAGGTTAGGTCAGTACATTTCTTTCTGCATCGAGAAGACCCGTAAGCGAAAAGTTTGAGCTGCAGGTGAACGATTTACTGAAGCTGGTCAGGAGAGAATTGATAGTATTTGCACATATATACATATTCAAACATATATATATATATATATATATATATATATATATATATATATATATATATAATATATATATATATATATATATATATATATATATATATATATATATATATATATATATATATTATTTATTTATTTATTTATCAATACTGCCAATCCCTGTTTCAGGGATTTTTACAGGAGTGGGTTCTGGCCGCAGGCAAACAGTCGACCAGGCATAAACACTATTTCAAGTATGCAAAAAGTACATTGAAGATTATGGGGACAATAAGAATAGGCATTGGAAGGGCAATACAAAGATAACCCATAAGTAATCATCGCCTTTTCCCTTCATAAACGATCGCGAGAAATACAAATAAATACATGGAATATAGAAATACATGGAAATACGAATACATGGAAAACCCCCCAAAATGTTAGAAAAAGTAAAAATAACAGTTTCTTTCTTGACAATACACTTTTGCCAGATAGCGCCAAAAATTTCTCAGTAGTTGGCTGTACAATCACTGAATCATCAAGGGAGTTTCACTCGCGCACAGCTCGCGGAAAAAAGAAAGAGAACTTAAAGGTATTTTTTTGCGCAGAGATATTCTTGTAAGGTGAGTTCATTTTTGTGCCGCGTTTCTCTGGAAGTGTTCAAGGTAATGTATGTAGCAGAATCAACTTTAAGTTTGTTATGTAAAATCGTGTAGCAGAAACTTCAGCCGGTGAAGCGTCGCACGACTAGCTAGCGTGTCAAGCCCAGTCTCAGATAGCATCAGCGTCGGAGAATCGGTGCGCCTATATCTGTTGCAGATAAAGCGCACACGTTTTCGTTGGACAGCCTCAATCGTAGCTATGTTATCTTGCGTGTACGGGAACCAGGCGACGTTTGCGTATTCTAGTATTGGGCGAATGATAGCAGTATACGCCAAAAGCTTGGCTTCTTTCGTACAATACCGCAGGGCTCGTTTCAGAAACATGAGCTTACGCATCGCTTTGTTTGTTACGTGATCTATGTAAGCTGTCCACCCCAGATTGGCTGATATAATGATGCCTAAGTATTTGGGCTCGGTGACTGTCTTGAGTGCAGTTCTGCTATAGCCGTAAGGGAAGATAAGTTTGAATTTATTTTTCGTTATAGTCATTGAAACTGTTTTGTCTAAGTTAAGAGCCATTTGCCACTTCGACCACCTTTCTGCTATCTTGCCAAAATCATTGTTTAAGCTTATCTGATCCTCTCGGCTTTTTATTTCTCTATATAGTACGCAATCATCTGCGAACAACCTCAGTTTCGCTTCTACCTGGTCAGCAATGTCGTTTATGAAGAGAAGGAAGAAAATTTTGGCTAAAACAGATCCCTGTGGTACATAGGAAAGGACTGGGACAGTATCTCAGTGTGGTCGCCGAGTTGCACGAAGTGGCAACAGTCGGTTAAATAATTGGCGATCCATTGGACTACTGAGCCACCTCCTAACACATGACTTAGGTTCTGTAGCAGTTTGGCGTGGCAGACCCGGTCGAAGGCTTTTGAGAAGTCTAAGATGATTACATCTGTTTGCATTTGATCGTTAATTGCTTTTGCGAAGTCATGTAAAGTCTCGAGAAGTTGTGTGACAGTAGACAGGCCACGCCTGAAGCCATGTTGTTGGGGATGGACAATGTTATTTGATTCAACGAACTCTGTTTTTGATTTTAGGATAATGTGTTCTAAAACTTTACAGGAAGTGCACGTAAGAGAAATAGGCCTGTAATTTGACGGACAAATCTTATCACCTTATTTATAAACTGGTATTATTTTTGCAACTTTCCATTCCGCTGGGAGGCAGTGCTCGCATATGGACTTATTGAACACAAGGCATAGGTGCTTACTCATGGGTTCGGCATAACGTTTCAATAAGACATTTGAAATTTCTTCCGGACCGCTGTACGTTTCGCATATATTAGAAGGAAGCCAACAGTCACCGAAACCTAGGTGCACAGGGGGAATGTTTCTATATTTTTAAATTTCTAGTGCCAAACAATGGGAGAACAATACTTCGATTAATCTGTCGCTTAAAGAAAATCGCTTATAAAGCAGCAGAAAAAACAACCATGCCACCGGTGGGATCCGAACCCACGACCTGCGAATATCGAATATCGCCGAACATCGAATATCGAGTATGACCTATCTCTGCTTTTGATGTCATAATGAACTTCATTTGCAGGTTCTACCACAGCGATGCTCCCCCGTGTTTTGTTACGTACCTGCTCTCCATTTCCGAAGAGTTAGTTCCTTAATCTCATTTTGCCTTTTTGTTTTGACGTGTCTAGAATAGTGTACTTTGTGACAACGCGTGGAAGGGACGCACAGCAAGTTGTAAGGGAGTAACTAGGTGGTACGAAAGTATGCAAAAGGAAGCTGACAAAGAAAACTATAGCTGGGCAGCACTTGAGGGAAACTTCCCGAGTTAGTGACACGAGGCCGACAAGAAAAACATGTGCGGTGTCACCAGTAAGGCGCCTCACGAAATCGTGATGTAGAGCCCAAGTTATTTCGCTTGCAACAGTCTTGCCTTAGCTCTGGTCTGTCTGCGTACAGTGCATCCCTAGTGTCCTAATGAGAAAACGTATGGCGAAATTGCTAGCAGAGGAAGGGAATGATTGAGGTAAGACACAGTAGCACCGGCTTGCACAATCTGCCGTCCGACGCAGTCGGTTCGCGTTACTAGTGTCGGCAACATCCGTGTGTGTGTTACTCTGCCACATTCTTGCAGCTCGTGGGAAAAAGTCAACAGAAATCAATTTCTGCCTCTTGCCTGAAATAACGCCGAGAGTGTGCTTTCTTTTTCGCAGAACTTGACTAGATGCGCTTAAGTCTTACAGGATGAGCTAAAAAAATACGCTAGGAATTAGTTAACACTTGGTACAGCCCTTCTATGAAAGCATAACGCAAGCTTCCTGAACCATACTCGTGGCGCAAGATAAAAAAAAAAACTCAGTACGAAGCGGAAAAGTTGTGCAAAGGTTGAGAAAAACTTATCATTTCAAAACGTAAATTTTCTAATCTTTCTTGCGCTACGCTTTCCCCATCACTGAGCCAATTTGAATATACTCGGGGGCGTTTTCAGACATTTTATGATTAGCTCGTATTACCAGGAAGGGCGATACACTGTGTTATGTCATATCGCATGCTTTATTAAGAACTCGTACCGTATACTCCTGTACTACTTTGTGAATATCAAAATTTCAAGTAATTCTTTATTACAAATATTACGGTCTTCTTTGCGCTGGGTGTTTCATTTGGAGTATATCATAAACACTTCGTTTTAGGAAATACACTATAAGCTCTTAGCATATATTGCAATAAACCGGCAACATAGACAGCTGCCACGCGTTTCAGGGCAGCCCGCCAATAATTAAAAAAATGTTTTTGAGGTATACTGGTGAATTCTGCGCGACAGTAATATATGTTTTGGAGTACATAACGAAGCAGGTAGATTCTCATGGAAACAAGTAAGCTGCTTGAGTATTTCCCAGTAGATGACTTCATAGCTGTGATATTTCAGGCGCTTAGATTCAATTAAAAATTTCTAGGTGGCTAGGGAAGCATCAGCTTCCAGAATTTATAAACCCGGAATACTCTTTGCGCTGTGGCAGAACAAATTTCGACCACCTTGCGACTTTTCAAACATCACGTGTCTGACGCTTTGCCGGTAATTTTCCTTTAGTACACGTCATTCCGTGACGTACGTGTCACGCGACCTTCGTATTCGCGTTTGCTCTTGGGCAGCTGAGAGCACCGCAGCGCTAGTGGGACAGGAAAGATCACTTGGCACGTGCTTCACGGAGTGACTACCACTGGAGGGGGAGGGGGGGGGGGGGCGCTGCTGCATGTGCGCCGAAGACGCGCGACTTTTCAAAGGGCGCGAGAGGGCCAAAAAGTGTCAGCGCCGAGTAATAAAAATTGGTTTTTGGGGAAAGAAATGGCGCAGTATCTGTCTCATATATCGGCGGACACCTGAACCCCGCCGTAAGAGAAGGGATAAAGGAGGGAGTAAAAGAAGGATGGAAGAAAGAGGTGCCGTAGTGGAGGGCTCCGGAATAATTTCGACCATCGCGGAATCTTCAACGTGCACTGACATCGTACAGCACACGAGCGCCATGCGTTTCGCCTCCATCGAAGATAATCGCCTTTTCGAAATTCGATAACCGACACGGCTATTGCTAACGGACACCTACAAATATATGACTGCAGTGCGGCGCCTAAGTGTAATATTTGAAAAGGTAAACTTTAAAGTGAGACACATACTGCGCCATTCCCTTTCCCCAAAAAACCAACCAAAACCAATTGGTTAATCAACTTGCTACTTAAGATGATTCAGGGCTTTCCGATGTGCGCCGACACAGCTTATGCCGCTAAAGCCATATTTATAAAAAAGCATGTTTTCAAGAATCAGTGGTTGGCTTTCCTGAAACACCTGGGTATATAGACAATGTTCGCGCAAAATCTAGTTGCTTTACGTTCATTCTTACATTCGCCGGTCGCTTTGAAGCATTTTGAAGCATGTCGTACCGCAACTTCAAGGATCGCTTCTGATATCAACAAGAAATGAAGAATAATTCGATCATACATGATAAAAATTATGGGAGCATTTTGCCAATCTAAAGTGCGGCAAGGTTTTCGAAAGCCTTTGGCTTTGCCGACTGCTATTCTAGCTTGTGATCTGCTTCTCTGGCCTTCTCTGACGACCGCGGGTGTGACGTCAACATCTCCCGTCGCTATATCGATGTCCGCGCTAAATCGACGCATTTGGTTGTTTTCTTTAGTTTTTTCCGCTATAACTGGCGATAATTAATTGACTAATCACTCTACAGTCACCAAACTTGGCGTGGGGGTTACATTTTGTCCCTCCTGCTCTGATGCTAGCAATTCGTTTTCTGCTATCCTGATTTGTTGCCGCGTTATTCGTCGAAGACAGCGTTACACCGGATGCGCGAGTATGAGCCATTAAAGGCTTTCGCCTTAATAGGAAGTCGCTGAATTGTTTAGTGTTTACTGTTCCAGAGCAATACTATCAGAAACGAATCCATTAATGAAGCTACCTTATGATCTCAGCCCAGTAGGTAAAATTCTAAACAGAGCTACAGGAACGACAGCAGCGGTACACACGTGCACTGCCAATAGAGGCGCCACTGTAAGCCGCCTAGCAGCCGCTTATCAAAGTACGGTCGAGAAAGCAGTTGCCCGCTTCATCCAGCTACGATAAAGGCAGACGTTCGCGATAGTGAATTTTGCTTTTTCTCCGTCCTGCCTTACTTCTGCTGTCATATGAAGCAGAAATATTAGGCTCTTGTATAAAACTAAGCATATTCGTGGCGCTGCAGCATTCTGGGAGAATAACATCTGTAATATATTTTACTTGCCAGGTACCCTTCGCAAGGGAGCGTAACATAGCCAGCTACGAAGTGAAGCGCGACTGCCACAGGTTCGTTTCACTGACTCGTCAGTCACGAAGAGAGTAGTATTCGCTTTTTTGTTCGTTCACCTTGCCTCCTCACTGCTAGCGCTTTTCATGCGGACAGAATGTCGACCTGACGCGATCGATTGTTTACTATGGGGCCGTTTCTATATGCCTCGCTTCGTCATAAAATTCACTAAATATTCGTTTGGAATGCATGGTTCTATTTGAAAATCAATCTTCTCATCACAGCCGCACCGCATACGACAGGAGGCACTCTCGCAGTTGATGTATTGCAAAACAAGTAGTCGTCAATCACTGAAACGTGACAATGCGAGCGATTACCCTTCGATAAACTGTGCGCTTGAAAGATCGAATATGCCTCGGCAGACACCCAAAAGTATTCAGTGCTACCATTCCAGAGAAGCATTGCACAACGTTGAATGCATGTGCCTTGCGCTTTGGAGTACTGTGTTTCATTCGTGCACTACTGAACCCGGCGCCCATGAGCCTTATCTTTACTTTTAAATCTAGAGCTGTGTGGAAAATTGGTTAGCAGCGGGTCAACAAGTGAAGCCTTGAGAAGATGCTTACTAACATACCTACGTACGCGTTGCAGTTTACATCTAACGATTTAGGACGATACGATTGGCCAAATACTGCCTAATGTCATAAAAAAGCCGCATCTAAAAAGAAAAGAGAAACTATGCATATTACCAAACGAAGTGCAATCTGGAACCGGATTTTTGGACATTAAAAGTCAGGGCGTGATGAGTGCCTATCAATCGGAGCGGAGTGATGAGGGTCGATCAGTAAGAGCGGTGTTCTGAGACTGTTTTGGGACTGTATTCAGATTAAGAGCAGTCCATAATTCACCCCGTCATCAGTATGTCCGTTCCCAGCAGTGTTAATAGTCTAGCGCTGGGGACCCATTCTTTGATTTGTCTTGTTTAGTATTTTACATGAATTAAAGTTTTAGTTGTACTTCACCTGCAACGGATATTGCTTACATGCAGCACAAGCGTCGAGATAATCGAATTCACGACATGGTGAGGGCGTGGAAACCTGCTGCGAGCGGTTGGTGCGGTGGTTCCTGTCCCGAGAGTGTACTATAGCAAGCCCACCACAAGTGGCGCGGTCCTCGGTTTTCACGCCACCTATAGACGTCCATTGTTCGCGCGTGAGGTCACAGTCGGGGTGGGGGTGGATGCGGAATGATAGATTTCCATGCTTATCGGCATGTGCAGTTCCGTGGGTTCAGATTCATGGACTACTAGTCACAAGTAATTTTTTAAGTTATGTCAGATTCCTTGAGGCTGGCTGTAACACGAGGTCTGATGACTCGAAGACACTCTCAGCTTTGTTTCATTATAAATATAACGCCCAAAGTCACTGTGCATGACGCTGCATGAGGAAAGCCAAAATTTGTCGCCTGTGTGGATCCTGAACCGTACTTAATAGTACCAAGGGAAAAAAAAACAGCTAGTGAGAATAGAAGCGGTTTTTTTATGCGTTAGCATTAGAACCCCCATTAGCATGGAATGCGTCCGGATTGTTCGTCCAGCGTGTGAAGCCTTGGGAAAGAAGAGGCAAATAGGAGTGAAGGATTGGGGAATAAGAAGTAGGAGGGAGAAAGGAGTGAGGCAGAGGGAAGGGGGAAAGTGGGGAGAAGGAGGCAGAGCGAGTCAGTGGGAGGTAACTAGGTGCCGATCGAGAGGGAAACCGTGGTGGCCTGCAGAGTCGAGGAGGGGGGACAGTTGCGAGGGGGCATGACGTGGCACACTGTATTTGTTGGATGGGATCGGGTGACTGGAGGCGGGGTACGCCGTGTCACATGGTCACTGATATTGTTTTTTCCTTTAAATTGTTCTTTTTAACGTTTATCTCTTTTTCATTTGTCTTGAATTGGCTTTAGCCCTGTGAAGAGGTGCTGGCCCGGGCTTCCTCTCTCTCTTCGTTTTATGTTTTTAAATATTTTTCTCTGAGGACAAAAAAAAAAGGCTACACTGCGCCACCCAGCCACCATGAGGAGTGAACCACCGTCAGGGGGGAATACTGATGCTAACGAAGACTCGACTGCATAAATCGCACTGATCACCTGTGATTTTCTTTTTGAGAAAGAGTGGAGGAAACTGTCGCAGCATTCTTTACCAAAGGCTTTCAAATATTATGCCGCAACGAACTGACGTCGCTTCTAACGCCATGTCGACCGACCTTAGCAATCCCTGGTTTTAAAAGAGCGGCCCTGTGCATGTAATGGTGACGTGAAATCAAGCGCGAAAAGCATTACATGTTATGGAAACGCAGTCAGAAAATATTCGAAGCAGCAGTCTACAGACGTACATGTGGGTCCGCCATCTTGTAAAACCTGCCATGATGAGCTTGTGTAACTTAAAAAGTGCGTAATTATTCAGACATCACCTCTATGTTAGTCCACTGCCCCCCCCCCCCCTCTTTTTTTCTTCATTATGTAATACCTTCCCCAGGGATCTTTAAGGGTCAATAAATGATGATGATCACCAATCAGCACCATGCTTAGTCCGTCAAATGGAGGCATGTGGTTAAAATAACATACGCTTACAACACGAGTGCTTCCCATTTATGTATTTTCTGTAGCTTCCACTGCACAACGCTTGTCTAAATAGTGAAGGTACCACAGGGACCGAACATGTCACATTATAGCGGCAGGATGTGGCACAAGTTCATGGCATTGGATAAGAGTTGCGTTCAGCGCCGCTCTGTATAATCACTCACCGGACTTTTTCTGTTGTAATAACAGCGCAGAATGCGATATCCTTCGAAATTTTAGCTTCTAATTTGTTGCGAGAGTTTCGTGCAGGGTAGGTTCACGTTCAGTGCCACTCAGTTTTAACGCCGACATTAGCGTTACAACGATGGTTCTTAGGTGAAATATATCCAGATGCCTATGCTTTTACACACCCCTCAGAAATCTCCAAGGTCGATGACTAACTGCCCTTTGGGATTGGAAACTGGACGCTGGACGCTCGTAAAGGGAGACTCAGCATTAAGGCGGCGTGAACGGGTGAGAACGGAAGCTTGTGAACGCTAGATCGTGTTCAGTGTTTCTGAGCGACCTTAGAAAGTTCAACCGCACACGTGGGAGCTATTTCCCGGCGCAAAATTTCTTGTTGCACAGAATTGAACACACGAGCAGAGCGGAGACTTAAAACACGCAGCGCTTGATTGCAGCCGAGGTGCTGCTCTTGTCCCTACTGCCATAGTTGGCCGAGGACATTGATTTGTAGGCCATACAATAAATATGACCCTAGTGGGAAGCATTTATGGTTAACTTGTAGCGAAACAGGATAGCCCATGCTTACACGAGCGCTGGGTTTCACGATCGATAATAGTGTTCGCTTTGTATTTGTATTTGTAATTATATTCAGTTTCTTTTTATTAATCGCCATGACGCACTATGCTTATTTCGAAACTTGGAAGTGCCAGAGAGGGTTCTTATAGAGTCAAGGCTAAACGATGTGTGAAAAGAAAAATACGAAAACCAGGTTCTGGAAAGATAGCTCTCACTTGATACAAACGTTCCTAAAAGCAAGAACCAGCTGAATATTTACTTAGAAGCAGATGCCACACACGAAAATACCGGTACATGTGAAACTTCGGAAGCACACACCCTGAAGTGTTTAACTTTTTGCATGCTAAAACATTAAATATTAGTTCAAAACAGTGCCAAATCGAACTAAGTTCTGAATCGAACATCATAAGATTCACTGACATGTTTACCTATTTGGTTGCAGTGGTCAACCGGCCTTAGTTTTCATACCTAGACAAGAGTAGAATAGTTTTTTTAAATGAACAAGCAACCGCTGCCTGACCTTTGCTGCACAAACATGATACTTATACCGCAAGTAACTATCAGCGCTAAAGAAAGGGACAGACACTCGCGCACCGGAAAGTGAAGTGGCAAGATCCCGCCGAATCGTTTAACAACACCAAACGTTGCCCCAACGCCCCTAGTGTTGAACTGATAACTTATCTTTGGCACTTCAGTAAAAAACTCACTAATAAACAAACTTCTCCAGCTGTTTCTTGTGTGCACGTTAGCTTCTGGCATTTACAAAACCCACCTTTCTTCATTATTTATGTTGAGACATCATAAAAGGTCCCAGTGTTGATAGCTGGTTAAAAAAACCATGGCAAGCATGCGAAACGTATTGATTGATACAAGTCCAGTTCTTGCAAATCGACAGAATTTCGATTGAAAACTGTTCCGATAGTGTTGAAAAAGAGGAATTGTTTTACACTCCTAATTCTTATCAGTGCCGCAGAACAAAAGGCGGCTGCAGTGTCCATTTATTCTACCTGTCATAAAGAGAACATCCTTTACTAATTCAGTCACACAGCGTGTCTTAAGTGAAGCGCCTTGCTCTAACCCGTAGCAGAACGCTAATGAGTCATGCCCATAACGCTAAAAACATGCCTGAAACTGCTTTAATACCATTGCAGTCACCTTATCCTCTTAATAGCTTTTGCGAAAGTTCCTTCGAATGCGTCGAAGTTCACCAAATAGTTGAGATGTTATAGCTGCAGTTATTTTTTTTCTCTGTATATAGCTACAGAGGCAGCCTGTGATATTGCCCTCGCTTTTAACTCGCAGCGAAAGTGGGCTCAGCTGCATTAGTGAAGGAGTATACTAAACAGACATTTCTCCATGCTCTCTTCAACCGAGTTGCACGCCCTGTAAGATTACATTTCGAAACTTAATTTTAAAACCCTCAGTCAATGGCCTGAGCCCTTTCGGCACATACTTTTCAAAGCTTCGAACAGCTAGAAGCGACATGTAACGACAAGGCGTAGTTTCTACATTCGCCTTCGAGCTAATCCTGCATTCAGCACGTGTCCTAATACCCTGTCGCAGCTCGTAGCGTTTGAGAAGTGCTGTTCAGGAAGAACTGATGCTCTACTTGACGCGTCCAAATTCGGTGGAGGTCCTAACTGCGCTATAGGCGCGCAGGCTCATATGCCAACGTCTCGCGCCTACGTGAATACCGCACTTTTGAAGCGAAAGCTACACTGGCCACGAACTTGCGATTTCGCTGTGGCACTCCTGAGGAGGAGGCACAGAGCCGTTGCATAGCAAGGGCTGCAGCTGGCGCTCGCCGCGCTTCTGGCAGGACGTCACGCCGCACGCCTCGCCGCCCTTTCCCTTATCCGCCCTTACGCGCTTAACCGCTAACGAACGTATTCGGTGGCGCTATCTATTGGAGCCACTGAAACCTGCGCACACTCACTGAATAAAAAAAATTGGCAGTGGCTTAGCTCGGCTATACTAGGATATACGTAGCGAGAGGTACGTTTCCCTGGCTGAGCTTGTTGTGATCACTGTATGTTTAGCAATGAGAGACATTGGGTATACACATCTCTTATTCATTTTGCTTGACAGAGACGAAGACTACCCGATGATCTGTGAAGTAGCAAACAGCAGTCTCAATTTTGTGGAAAGAGTTTTTAGATTTGGTAGAGCCTCTTTAGTATACAAGCTCTATAGTAGTTCTCCATTGCGTAGTCTGGACGTGAGGGTCCGAAGATAAATTAAAGTCAAACTTTTCTTTCATACACTGCCTAAGAGAGCCATGTTTCCTGTTGAAATCACCTGAAGTCACACACAACTGTGAAACCGTGCCATAGGCTGGTGTAAACGCGGTAACCACATCAATCGTCTGCTTGACAAATGTTCCCGGTGCCACGTAGACTCCTTGGATGATAATGCCGCTTTCCAGAAGCCGAAGATAGCAGGCTACACCATTATTCACCACGATCGAAGGAATATGTCTGACAGTGGTGATACCTTGTTTCACGTACACACAGACTCCAGCGTTCTTATTTGGTTCAAGCTAACTGCCAGGCGACAACCTCAGGATCAGAAGAGTTAATATTCTCTTGTCAATACCGCCGTTTAGCAGCGGCTGGACTCTTCTTCTCTGCATGCATGTCAAACGTTGTGATACAGACGCCCACTACATCTCCGCCTTTTATACGCAATCCTGCGCATGCGACGCGGAGTGGCGTGTGGCGAGGCGGCGACGAAGAACGCGGCGCAGCTGTGGGGTCTCTCTGGTTACCATGGCATCGGTTCATGCGCACGAGTGCTCATCCGTGTGACGTCACGCTCGGCTTTGACGGTTTAGCGGGCGCGCGGCGACGGCGAAACGCACGCCGCACCTGCGGCTCCTCTGCGGTTGCCATGGTAACGGCGCATGCGCACAACTTTCCTCTCCCATGTACCGCGAAATGCTCGACTGGTAGTCCAGTGTAGCTCTCGCTACAAAGGAAAACCTGTGTCGAGGCTGGGAAAGGAACCAGGGCCTCTGGCGTTTAAGACGGAGACGCTACCACTCCGCCACGACGACGTTTTTTTTTCTTTATTGCATGGAAATAGTGCCGAAAAGAAAAGTCTAAGCATGCTTACGCCACAAAACACCAGGCCACTATTCCCCTGCATGACCCCTACTTCCAAAACATCAAAAATCTGGAAGGCACACACATGCATCCAGATAGGGGAGCCAGCTATAGACGGCTCTTGCAGGGCAGCATATACTCCCCGCACCAAAGCGCATTGTTCACGAAACACAGATTTATACGACCGTTATGATTCGGCGTGGCGGTCCATCATGCCGCTCTTCCAGAGGCTGAATAGTCCAAGGAACATAAATAGATCCTATGGCACAACACAGTTTTTCTCCACAGGCACAAAACGAATACTGTAGGTGTGATGCCAGTGTCCTTCTTAATTGTTCGTTGTAATATATCCAAGAAGAACACAGCATCAATGCACAGAATAAAAGAATGGTCAACTGTCTCTGGTGTACTGCACAGGCGGCAGTTCACCGACCACGGCGCAAGCATCTCCATGGCATGAAGCCATGCCTTCACAGGCAGCATGGATGTGTGTAGTTTAAAGAAGAATGTTTTTGAGACAGAAGAAATGCACATTCACCCAAAAAGATTTAGAACACTGGTGTCAAGCAACTCCAGATAAGGGTGCCGATAAAGCGGTACAGGGAACAAATAATCTGTAAGTGCCTGGGTCATCTGCCTTCTGGAGAGGCTATACAGGTAGTCTATAGAAAAGATCACAGTGAGTAAATTGAAGGTGTCAGCAACTTCCTTAAGGAATCCTCATAAAGGCCCCTCGCGAGTGTGCCCAGTCGGTGCGAACAGGAAAGGCAAATGAGAACTGAGAGGCCTAATAAGCACGGCTACTAAAAGAGGATGGTTTGATGATTTGAAAAAGAAAAAAAAACAACGCGAAACAAGCTGATGCACGAATAAGTGAACAAGACCGATTCCACCAGACTCTAGAGAAATAAATTGGTTATCGCGAGGCATGAGTTCCCATTGAGAACGCCATACGAATGCAGCAGATATTCTGTGCATCACCTGCGCTTTCTTCCTAGCACAGTGGAGAACCTGGAACACAAAGGCAAGTTTTTCAAATAAAAAAATGTTGCACACTTGAGCCCGAGCAAACACTGACAGTTCCCTACACATCCAAGCCTGGGCTTGTCGCCTCACAGAGACTATCTGTGAGTCCCAGTAGGCGCCAGTGTTGCGAATTTGGTGAAGAGGAACCCCTAGGTAGTGAAGGGTCCCGCAGTCCTAGCTGATGCCACCTTAATGATTTGTTGTTGTACCCCAATGGCCCAGCCAAAACTTCTTGGATATATCTAGATTAAGAGCCGCACCTGATACCTCGCAAAACTGTTGAGTCAAATGTAATGCCTCAAGCACACTATTGTTGTCAGAACAAAAGAGGGCGACATCATCTTAATTTCACACTGGGTAAGGGAGAAACCACGGATAGATGTGCAGTTAATAATACTGAGGCAAATGGGTTCAGGATATAGGGCAAGGAACAAACGCGATAATGGACAGCCTTGGCGAACAGATCATTTCAATGGAATAGGTTTGGTTAGCTCTTGGTTAATTATTAGCCTTGTATAAGACTCTTTAAAGCGCAGTCTTATGCCCCTAAGCAAAACATCTACAATATTTGCATGCTCTAAAGCCGCAAACAAAAAATTGTGACGAACTATATCAAAGGCCTTGGCAAGGTCAATCTGAATTAGAGCTTCTTGGCCGATCTCATCTGATACTGTCTCCTGACGTGCAATATGAATATGTGTTTGGATGCTGCGGCCTCTGATACCGCAGACCTGATGCGTGCCTGTTAAGTGAGCGACAACTAGCTGCAGACGATTGCAAATAACCTTTGCACAAAGTTTGTAATCTACATTACAGAGAGAAATTGGACGATATCCCTCAACTGTTTTCAACCGATTTGAATTTGTGCTTATTGGAATTAATTTATTATGCCCAGAATAGAAAGGGGGGGGGGAAACCAACATCGTAAGAAGCCCGGAAAACCTCCATCAAGACAGGCGCTAGTCAACTGGAAAATGTTTTATAGAACTCGCTCATGATGGCTCAGGGATTCCTCATGAATAAAGGCGCATCTAGTGAATGCACGGGTTTCATATATTAACTTTTCCGACCCAGAAGTCACCGCGATTTCGCTACGTATATCCTGGCCTTACAGAGCTAAGCCATCAGCAATTTTTTTCTCCAGAGCCGCGCTTCTCTAAGTTCTGGAAGGCGAATTATGCGTTCCAGCACAAAAAAATTGCGGAAGAGTGGCGCAGTGGGCGCTATTACCGGAAGGAAAACGTAATCTCATCACCACAACCACGTTTGCCTTAAAGTTCTTCGGTATCTTTCTCAGTCTTCCATGTACCCATTTTACTTCCTGTACGGTACTCACATAGGACGTTGACTTCACTTATTGTTTTTGAATGTCCCCTTATTACCTCGAGTGGGATGGGAAGTTGAAAGAGCCTAAGGGAAGGATCCTTTTATAAAAATTACTAGAAAGAGCACCGAAACCTTTTTGATGTCCACACTTTAGCTGACTACCTGCCTGCGATTTCAGGGCTCATGATATTAAATTTTAGAAATTTGAAGCTAATTAAATGAAACCGGATCTTGGTGCAGACAGGTAAGGCACAGCGAATCCTAGATGTAGAGCTCGGGGTGACCAGAGGAAGCAGCACATTTGGCCATTTCCATGTAGGGCACGAAGGAGGCCACCACCTTGCAGTAAAGCAGCAAAGTAATTGCAATCCTGTTGTAGGAACAGAGTGTTTTCGTAGCTTCCGAGTAGCTTGCAGGTTTCTCCAGTGCGATCCGTCCTTCCCTGTATAGCGAGCGAGTGCCTCCTACGCTAGATGACAGCGCTTATGTGCAGCAGCGCGAATAATCACGCGGCAAGCGGAAAAGACGCGCGTATGGCACACATGGCGCTGACAGCCAACTAATGCACTGGCCGAAAGTTCTCTTCTTTCAAGCCTTGAGCTAAAAAAAGATCTCTCTCTCTCTCTCTCTCTCTCTCTCTCTCTCCGGTGGTCGTATAACCATCAAGTTTCGTTTATCGTGAGGGCGCCGATGCATCTTGGGAGGGCAGCTGGATGTTCAAACCACGTGCTCGTAAGCATCTCGAAAGACTTGCTATGCGAGTTACAAGAAAATGCTACGGTAGAAAAAGCATCAGGCTGGTGCTTGAAGACAGCAGTGATCCCCGCACCTTCACCAACTCCACACACACACTCAATTATTTTGGTGGTTGCGTTACAGAGCGAATCTTGTCTTTGGCACTATACTAGTTAAGTCATCAGTGCAACAAAAAAAATCGCTGCACACCTCCCATGGAAACTCGCAAGGCGAAACACGTGCAGAAGCTGTATAGGACTACCCGACACCTGTGCCAGTCCCTACTCTACTAAGTATTCTGTCTAAACACACGCCTTCCGCTATGGGCATATTCGATGCAATACCATGCAGCCAGCAACGGTTCTCATGGTTGAATCACTTGTGGGTGCATCTTTTTTTTTTAACGAAACACTAGCGTCCAAGCAGTATGATGCTGCTCGATCTTGGATAAATTTCAAACCTTCTGTAGCTCAAGAAGTGTGTCGGTGCATCTTGCATTGCGTTGTTCCCAGAAAAAAAATTATGAAAGGAAAGAAATGTTTTCCTGTGCTTTTGTTCATTTTTATTTCACTCTTTACAGGTTTCTATCCATGACACACATATTGTGCTAGACGCACGTGACTGTATTGTGCGTTTTCCTTTTCCTGCCCTTATTGTCCTATTCTCTTTCCTCTCTCGACTTTTTGTTTTCCATCTTATGTTTCTATATCCGGGATAAAAACATTTATTTGTTACTGCTTCCTCTAGTGTCAATGCGTCGATGTCGCGCTACTTGCGCTGTTTTAATTTCTGTTTTAGTGGTCTAGAAACGCGACCCGAAGTTTCAAATAGGGGCAGAACAGCGGACTAGGAGAGGCGCCGCCATCGATTAGGGGGCATCGAGCTGTTGCCTCCGTGACCAAAACATTTAATGTACAAATAGATTACTTAGTCACGAGTGTAAACAGAAAATACCTAATTAGATAATCTAGAGTGTATGTCGGGCATAGTGCGAATACAGTTATGGGGAACAAATAATTTCGGAAGAAAAACGTATTTGTGTGTGTGTGTGTGTGTGTGTGTGTGTGTGTGTGTGTGTGTGTGTGTGTGTGTGTGTGTGTGTGTGTGTGTGTGTGTGTGTGTGTGTGTGTGTGTGTGTGTGTGTGTGTGTGTGTGTGTGTGTGTGTGTGTGTGTGTGTGTGTGTGTGCGCGCGCGTGTGTGTGTGTGTGTGTGTGTGTGTGTGTGTGTGTGCGCGTGTGTGTGTGCGCGCGTGTGTGCGTGTGCGCGTGCGTGCGCGTGTGTGTGCGTGCGTGCGCGTGTGCGCGTGCGTGTGTGTGCGTGTGCGTGTGTGTGCGTGCGCGTGTGCGTGTGTGCGCGCGCGCGCGTGTGTTTGTGTGGGGGGATACCCATCTGTTTGCATATAGTAGGACGAGCTGCCGAGCTCGATGCGGGCCTCAGGTGTGGCCGCTGTAAGCGAAGGCGAACAGCTTTCTCAAAGGCTTAGTCAGATTCTCAAAGAAAAGTATCTGACACTCCTGGTAGAAAGATTGTGTTGCGGAGCTCGCTTGCTTAGGTTGGTCTCCTGTCCACATGACCATCAATCGCAAAAATTCAGTAGACGCTGCAAAGATGATCTGCTCTTGTTCGCTTCTTGTAGCAGCAATACTCGAATCGAGAACATGCTCTGCAACACCACCAGCGAGAAGCCCTTGGGCTCGAGATGAGAGGCTACTAAACACCCAAGTACTCGCGTACGTTTTTGCCCTTTTCTATACAAATTCTTTCGTCCCATTTCTCAAGCCAGCAGGCAAACCCCACAGCTTGACGAATTCCGCATATCCCATGTCTCGGACGAGGTTTACGGGTTTCTCAGGCACGGGTGAAGCATTCTTGCATTGCGGTGGCTGTCTGGGACAATAATTAGGACAGAAGACTGATGGGTTTGAGCACGCGGAATGTATTCAACAATGCACCGCTTTATCGCGCTCGAACCCGATGAAATAAATGAGCTGTGAACCGGTCTTATTTAACGACCTCTCGAATTAGAAACCGGCTGCGTCATTAGGGCAAGACTGCCCAATAGAAAGAGGTTTGATTACGCGTTCTAAAGGAGACAAACAAGTTTGCGGTCGTGAGCAGCTACATGCAGGATCGCGTAGGGCGAGTAGGACGATGTAAAAGTGTCTTGAGAGGAAGGCTATGTGTGTTCAAGGGTAAACAAAAACAATAATGAGCAAAGTGACACGCACTGAGTTGCTTCAAGACAAATTTCTTCAAGACCATTTCTTGTCCTTCAAGACCCATTTCTTGGTCACATCGTCATTCCAAGGTCGCATCAATAAAGAAAAATAATTGAAGGAGGAGGAGGAGGAGACTTTAATGGAAATAATTGAAGATACTTATGTGGAACCCTATAGGTGCAACTGTAGACACTTCTATTTACCATCTTATTTCTGTAATTATATGTTTAATATTGGTTTTACTTTCCATCTTATGCATCGGTTGTTCGTCTTGTTAAACATAATTGTTCACCAGCGTATAATTATATGCGTGCAGTTCCTATTCTTCGCTTTTGTTTGTTGCTTCTTCATGACCTTTTGGCGTCATTGATGATTTCCGATGTGAGCACCAAGAAGTTTTTTTCGACATAACTATAAATTGCTCGACGTGCATTTTATTCCACGGTTGTTCTTTAATTTATTTCTTTGTCATTGCAACGTTTCTTATCGCCATGGGATTGTCCCACTCCTCCTGCTCAGCCAAGCATCCTGGCCTGCAGTGTTATTAAATACAGATATATAAAAACTAAAATTCGAAAGCTGAAATAATAAATAAATCATTTAAAGTCATTGGCAGCAATTGCTCCATGACGCTTCTATATTCTACCGATGCGACCTTGTTCACTGTCTATTCATTCTTTCACTCCTGCCTCTTCCACGTGCATGATGATGATCAAGCATTTTACTGGTAGCACCTAGCTGGAGGATATAAATAAGTTCTAATCAAGCCTGAACCTAAAACCTATCACTGCCGCTACACAACAACAACATGAGCTAATATGAATAACCACAGGACGGCGCCTGTCCTGTGGCCTTTTTTTGTGTGTCTTCGTAATGTTTGCGCACACTTATTCATCATGAATAACTAGTTGTTCATACATGGCACCTTAGGCTCCTGCCTTAGGCACCTCAGGCACCTGCCTAAGGTGCCATGTATGGATAGGAAAAGTTTAAACATTGCGCGCTTCTTCGCCCCGCCGCTGTGGCTCAGTGGTTAGGGCGCTCGGCTACTGATCCGGAGTTCCCGGGTTCGAACCCGACCGCGGCTGGCTGCGTTTTTATGGAGGCAAAACGCTAAGGCGCCCGTGTGCTGTGCGATGTCAGTGCACGTTAAATATCCCCAGGTGGTCGAAATTATTCTCGAGTCCTCCACTACGGCATATCTCTCTTCCTTTCTTCTTTCACTCCCTCCTTTATCCCTTCCCTTACGCACGGTTCAGGTGTCCAACGATATATGAGACAGATACTGCGCCATTTCCTTTGCCCAAAAAACGAATTATTGCGCGCTTCTTCGCTGAGCTCAGAGCCGCAAAAAGTGCCGCTATATTAAATAATTTCACAGTCGCTGCTGACTGGATGCCGCAAGGCGACGCGGCCAACCACAAAGCAGAAATAACTTCTCAACACTGTTGTGCCGCATCTGTTCTCATCACTTACAATGACTTTACCTATCTCTCTAAATGAAACGCACTGCAGTATCGAGTTCGGGAGGAAGTTTTAAGGCAGGAAGAATTCTTGCGTTCCCTTTATTCAAAGTAAAGTAGCTGCGGTAGCTAATTCTATCACTTGAAACGCCCGAGTAACGGGCCTTTCTCTGAAGCTCCCGGCCGCCCAGAAGAGGCAGTAATCGTGGAGGAGAATAAATTATTACACCCTCTCTATGGCACGACCACGAGTGCTCCATCCAGCGAAGGGGAAAAATAAAACAAAGTGAGTTGCACCGACGACCGCAAATCACCGGAGAAGCGGCCTTGGATCGATTCGCTCTTCCGCACCACCGCGTCGGTGTGTTCTCCCCTATGCGCGCACACTTGATTCGCTTCCGCGCGCGGAGCTGTGCAGCGCGGTAACGCGGCTGCCGATTTGCAAGTAGATGTACCTAATCACGTCCCACAGCATTTTTAATAGCAGCGAAAGGAGTGAACGCGAACGGAGAAAAAGGAGGCTCGAGCAACGCGAACCGTTCCCAGCGATGCCCAGAGTGCTATCATAGAACGAGAGGCAGTAGGGTAGTAGGAAATTAAGTACTATGAAAGCGGTCTGCTAAAGGCGCAAGATTCAATAACCACAAATAATATTTTGGAGAAACCACGGCGAGGGGGGGGGGGGATATTTAAAATTGGCTCTTTGAGAAAAAAAAATTCAGGGGGCACTTTGTTGACCTAAAGTGCGGTGAGGCGAAAACCTTTAGCGCAGTGTTGCTGCTTGTGTCACTGATGTGTGGTTAAGATGCTAATGAAGTACACAATTGTTTGTGAATCTTAAATGCTGGAGACACTGGAGGGCGTTTGGGAGGCATCCGTCTGATTCGATGCCTTTGTGCAAACACTCTCCAGCGTCCTAAACGAGAGGGCTGCATATGAGTTGGCAGGAAGTATCGTAGTCAAAAAAGAAAAAAATAAGTAGCGTAGTTGTTAGCACGTTCGGCCGCGGAACGGAAGGATAGTGGTTCGAATCCCCATCGTGCACAAAGATTTTTTTCTTATCGGGTTGAAGAGCGTAACGGACGGACGGACGGACGGACGGCCGCCAGTGCGATCCATTAAAGGCTTTCACCCTAAAATGTTTCTTTTCTGTTTGTAAGATTGCTCGCTTTCCCTGGGGCTTTTGTTGCCAACTGACCTGATCGGATTTCTTATCCTTGAGCTAGTTATTTAGTCGCCGTATTTTTTCGACACGAAAATTAGCAGTGCGCGGTGAACAAAGAAAAAAACTCAGGGACACACACACACGCACACACGCCACAGAGAGACAGACACAAGCACATAGACAGGCAGACACTGAGACACACACTGACAGACTTAGACATACACCCAAAGAGAGACAGGTAGACGGAACGACACAGAAATATACAGCCAGACACACGTCCACAGAGTCGCAGAGACAGGCAGGGACAGAGACAGGCCAGGACAGAGACATACAGGGACGAGACAGACACGCAAACAGACACGCAGACAGTCACACCCATCGACAGACATGACCGATTTGAACCTTGAACTCATTGAGATGTTGAAAGCTGTGCGTTTAAATAGAAGCATGGGCAACTCGATGTCGGGAAAGCGCAACCGCATGCTTGTAGAGGAGCGCGTAAGCACAACAAGTAACTTGTCGAGTAGATCACGTCTGATACTGAGTGCTTAGATTGAGGAAGTGGATGCTTCGCTTCCTTAAATAAACCACTCAGAACTAGATGTGATCTACTCGTTATTTTATTATGTTCTACGTTAATGTAACGCCAGAAAAAGAGAACGTATATTGCAATTAGGGCTTGGAGAAAAGGCACTAATTGTCACTAAAGGGGTCAAACTGATTTTTATGCGGCGCTAGAAGCACACACCCACCCCATCTTCTTCCGAGTTGTAGAGTGTATGGATGCTGTTTTTTGTTTCCATATTGCTGTTGACCTTGATACTGCTGCCTCAAAACTTCCGTTAAGGCATCAGGACGATCGAGCGAACTACCTTCAGACTAAGCTTCGCTGGTGTATCTATGTTTTGAGGCTTGTCCAGATACTCGCTGACATTTCTGCATCACCACCATCACTCATTATCATAAATACATCCACTGCAGGACATAGGACTTTCCCATATTTCCCCAATAAACGCTGTCCTGTTGCAGTTGCAGCCGCATTATCTCCGCAAACTTCCTAATCTCATCCGCCCACCTGACTTTCTGCCGGCCTCGTCTACGCTTACCTTTTCTAGGCTCTCTAAGAACACGATTTTATCCTTAAAAACCATCGTTTATTTTGCTTTCGCATTACATGCCCTGACCATGATCATTCATTATTGATTTCGACTAGAACGTCATTAACTAGTGTTTGTTTCCTCGACCATTTAGCTCTCTTCATGTTTATTAGCCTTACATCTACCATTTTCCTTTCCATAGCTCATTGCGTTGTCTCAATTTAAGCTGAACCCTTTTCTTTAGCCTCTACGTTTCTGCCCACACGCGAGTTCCTGTAAGATTCAGCTGTTATATAATTTCCTGCTGGGGGCTACCGTGATAGAGTTCCTGTCGAGGGATACGTTTCAGTATGGAACAGTAAACACCTGCCGCTTTTTACGGGGTTTTATTCTTGTCCATTAATGTCTGAATAAACCAACAATGAAGGATGTTCTTCAAAAAATTACCTGAAACCTTCCTGTTTATGATTCTTAGGCCCTAAGTGGGCAGTAGGACGTGTAGTAGTGATCGACCTATATATCGTGAGCAGTTAGATTTTTCATACAGCCGCCTCTTCAAATTGTGATTCATCCGTGTGCGAGCTTGGTTTTTAGACCACATGTAGAAGGCTTTTCAAATTTTATTCAACTCTGAGGTTTCTTCACCGCTGAGGTGTCGTCACAACAAGCTTGCGTCTATTGTAGTCTTCGAGGCGGCCCATAAACAGAAAAGCAGCAGTGGCGTGAAGGAAGGGTGTCTAGTCACGGCTCGGCGCACAATACCTCACGAGCTCCTTCACTCGAACTCCAAGATCATTTTTTTCCCCTAGAACCTTAGTGGAAAAGCTGCGCCTTGTCGGCTCTTGCGTCGAGACTCGGTCACTCATGGAAAATGCGTGCTTGGTGCTGTAAGCCACTAATGCGCCTGCTTGAACGACACGGTGAGCCTACCTCTTCGCTCCGGACATTGCATTGAGAGTATGGAGAGGGGGGACAAGGCTTGATACCGCTGCAGTAACTATTAGGCGAGACAAACTAGTATTGGTTGTACAAAGCGATCTAGCACACCGCGATGGGAACACGTTGCCCACTGCTTATAAAAATGCTGGCTTGCTAACTCTAGATGTGTATCTCCCAAGTACAAGTTTAGGAGGTGTGAAATAAGACCCAGGAGAAAAGCAGAAAACAGGTAATGTCAACGACCGCCATCAACTGCTCCGAAAAAAAAGAAGGAATTCACTTTTCCCCCTCAGCGCGCATAATTCACTCAGCTGATCAGAATTCTCGTGGCTTGCGCTCCCTTATGGCGACTGCACTTTCATTGCGACAGGAGGCATTCATCTTGCCATTACAAGCAGCACAGTCTCTGCCTTTTGCTGTTGGCCACATTCTGCTTGAGAAGCGTTCGCTGACAGAGTAACGCCGGCAAGAGACGAGACGGTAAAGCTAGAAAAATCGGAAGGCATACAATCTGTAGGTACAGAAGCAGAAAGCGTAAAATCGGTAATATTTTTTATCGGAAATGGACCCTACCAGGCAATTTCAAGTTCTCCTCAAAGAGCCAAAGAATGGACTCCTGCATCGTTCGATAGGATTAGCATTTCCCGCTTCCAAGGAATAGCCTCGTTCCTGGAATAGGGCATCACATGCAGTTGCTGCCTATGTGGGTCACGGGCGAGCGACGGTGAGCGGCCAAAGACAGCAACAACAAGGAAAAAAAAGCGCAAATCCTGTAATGGGAATTTCTTGAACAGAATCAGAATAAACTGAGCTCTCGTCAGCGTGTAATCCTGCAAACAAGAACACGCACTATCGACAACAATAGCAAGATCAAAGGCGGGAATTTTCTCGGAACTCGTTAAAGCTATGAAACCGTGGCAGCTCAGTCTTGACTCTCAGTTCAAGTCGGCTTTCACGAGTTTATCTCTGAGTAGAGCAAAGGAAGCGAGTACAAGGCCACGCTGCGCGCTCATCGGATTACTCAGAGCACCGTAGGGCTAGGAACCTTGGCTTTCGAGCTTTATTCTCTTGAAAAGTCTGCGATTAGAGATCGAGTATTGTTCCTGGGGCTTAAAAAAGGGAAGAAATATGATTTTTCTTCTGACTGTTGCAAATCGCGCTTTTCTGATGTTGTCCCATACCTGTTGAAACATGAAACGAACAAGCGCTTTTCGTTTTGTGGGACATTATAGTTACGCATACTGGCGAACAAGTTATAAATGAAATGTTCCTGGTCTCCATTGTCCAGAAGAGAAATGCACTGCCTTACATTGCTCTCTTGTACTTCTTCACCCGCTTAGATGCGTGAACACTGCCGCCAGAGCAAGTACACTGATGGATTAAATGCGAAGCAGAATTGGCGCCTACATTAAGTATGTCGCCATGCGGCCATCGTTTTTACGGGAACCTCAAGAAAATTTTACAGAGCAATTTTTACAAAGCAAATTTAAGTCCCTGGCACCGTTAATACTGAAACGTATCCCCGTGAACGTTTTAACTTCAATTGACCCATGCAGAGATACAAAAGTGAACACAAAATCTAGCGCTACCTCAAGTGGCGAAAAAAAAAGCAGCCAAGGAACACTCAGCCATACTAAAATTTAGCAAGTGTCCCGCCCGGCAATTTATACGCAATAAACCATGATAACAAGTGAAGTACTGGCTGGGAAAGACTAAGCCTATTTGAGTTTTGCATTTATTGACACTCTACTATACAGACTAAGCATGCAAACGTTTGCAACTCTAAGTTCGCATATTACAAAAGCTGGTTCACTGATAAACATGCTATGGCAGAAGAGTTGAAGGTGCTTTCTGAGTATGTTAACGTTGACGTCCAGTGCATCCTGCGAGTCTCAGATGTGTGATTTGTTCATGCGGAAGCGTTTACACCATCTTGGTATGTGTGATGTCGCGATACCGCAATTACCCCTTCTGGCATATTGTTCCTGTATTTGTTGATATGTCATTGGCTTCGAGACAGACCACTGAAGTGATCGCATCAAAATCTTAACGTGATATTAGTGCTTCATCTCTACCAGGACAAAAAAAAAAGCCCAAGAACCGCTCTTACCAAATTTCCCTACCGCTGG
Source organism: Amblyomma americanum (assembly GCA_030143305.2). Classification (NCBI taxonomy): domain Eukaryota; kingdom Metazoa; phylum Arthropoda; class Arachnida; order Ixodida; family Ixodidae; genus Amblyomma; species Amblyomma americanum. The sequence goes on from JARKHS020009687.1 coordinate 54,587, forward strand.
GACAGTGAATGAACCGTTCGCTTACAAGCGATTGCAGAGTGATAGCATTGGTTTTCACTACACTGAGCGGCCTCGGTTAAATAGGCTACCTTCTTCTAACGCTGGCGTTTCTAACGTCACAAACGTCCTGCCTATTACAGTTTCGCCGAAAGCTAGAAGATGCAAGCATTCTACGATCTACGATTCTAGAATCTACCATTCGGTATCTTGCGAGCTGGCGGAGATCCACGCTTAACAAAAGCCGCGCATAGCCGGCGCTACGCGATGGTTGAGTGCGCGCGTCGCATATACGGCATGCCACAAAGCAGCCCGACGTGGTTAAGTTGGACAGCGTTTGTGCCGGAGAAAACCCCCGTCCCGACAGGGGCTCAACTAACGTCCTGGCGCTATCCCAGAGGAAAATCTATCAAGGAGACCGTTTCCCAGAGTCCAAAACTCGCTAAGCGCGTGCTCACTATACGAATTCTACACATAGGCGTAGATATGAGCACAAGAATGTCTCGACCAGATTTGGCAGCAGTGCTGTGCGAACTTAAATATAGAAACAACTTCTTCAGCTTGAACTATTCATATCTACAAAAAAAAATTGCTGAGATGAGAGTAAGACGCCAAGTTCGTATCGACTCTATCAAAAACTTCTTATTCCTTCTTTTATATTTCTCTCTTGTCGTGTCTCGAATGCAGCGGCATATCGTTTCGTAGATTGACGCCGTGAGCTTCTTGCCGCTCAACGAAAAAAAGAAAAAAAGCGGTTTCTCACCATGGCATGGAACGACTTTTGAAGCACGAAGGTTTCCGCCGCCAGCAACACTGCTTTATGTGCTCAAAGTGCGGCTTTTTTTTTTGCATTCTTTCCGTGCGTGCTGGTGGCCTCTAACTTGCGGCCACCAGTTTCTTCCCGCCACAGACGGGAAGCTTTCTTACATCTAATCAAATGAGCAAGAAAGAGATGAAGTGCGTAAGTAAGTTCCCCAACGTTTGAAAAGAAAGCGACCAACCCCATAAGCGACGGAAAACAAAGTTGCATGCCGGCGAAGAAGTCTACCGCGACGCCGGAAAAGCAGCGGCTCCCCAGCCAGCTGGAACATAAACGGAAATAAAGAAGTTAGTGCTACACGGTGGAACTTAAAAGAAAGGAGTCCTGTAATGTCTTTGTTTTTACTTGTTTAGGAACCGCGGGAATGGTAGAACCTGGAGTGAATGTGCTGGCGCCACCTGCTTAGCGTTGTTACTATTTTGTCACAACTAACGGCAGCTAGCGCTAATGTGTCGGCCCAGCTTAGTACTTGCCTCCACCAACCGACACCTGATGACAACGTGCGCGGGACACAACATAAATTAACTTGCGCTTTATTTATGCTATGATTGTGTATTTATGCGGATTATAGTGTTGGCCTCACAAAGGCTGGTGCAACAAAAAACAGCAGTTAAACGCGGAAGATCCGCCAGCGTAAAAAGATAGGCAAAAGAATTTAAATCCAGTTAAAGGAAGAAACTGCTGCTACTAATAAGTCAGTAAAGTGAGTGAAGTTGTAACAGACGTCAGGAGAAATTTGTATAAGCAAATGTTTTAACCTAATATCAAAATTGCATGAGGCAAATTCGAAAAAAAAAACCAAGCGCTAATGGCAGATATTCACACATAAGAGAACAACACTAGTAAAGGCGACATTGAGTAGGCGGTGGTTACAGCCGATTTGAAAGACTATATTTTCTTACCAAGTCACTTTGTGTTGTGAGAACTGTGGTAATTAAGTTACCACCGCAAGTGATGCAGTTGCACATGAAACGGCACGTGGATGCACTTCAGAGTCATTCATTCTTGTTTCTGTCTTAAACAATGTTTAAAGGGCACCGCTTTGAATAGGAAAAGTGCTACGAATCGGTGTCGCAAAATAGCCTTCAGAAAATAATTTGCGTGGGCAGTTAGCGATAAGCACTGCGCAGTTAACAAAAGAGATACCAGCACTGCTCTCTCAACGCATTCAAAGTCAATCTGAGACTGGAGAACTATTCGGCACGAACGCAAGAAATATTTGTCTTCTAGACATGTGGAGTGGAGCGTCCTTTGTTAACTGTGACCGCCTGAGGAGTTCCTCCTACTTTGCGTACATTCAGGCTTGAAAGGTGAAAATTTCTTTACATTTTTGCGGGCAATTTTTATGTGGTCCTTAAAAGCCAGGAATTGAAAATCCTAGCCTCGTGTTCCGCAGTGCACCTGATGAATTGTCCCTCTGGAAACATGTTTTTGAAATTGTTGGCTTGTTCAGTCGGCATTTAGAAACAATTAGTAATAGCTTTTATTGTGGTCCTTGGGCAGGACCGTAAAAAACGGGTCGGCAAAAAAAAATATTAATAATAAAGCTCGGACGGCCCAATGAGTCCAGCGCTCGCAATTTTTAGAACGGCAGGGAGCACTAAGGTTTGCCCGGTTCGCTGCTCATTAAGGGTTCGAAAGGCGAAAGCTTCCTCTGCGGGAGCCCAAAACTACGAATTGGAAGTTCTAGAGAAAGGGACCTGTACTTCAGTAAACCGAGCTCCGCAACCCGAGTACGCATGTCCTGGCCAGGAACGAACATTTCAAAGATTTAAGAAGGAGCTTCGCAGAAACACATCCCCAGGGAAAAACAATATTTTGGATCCGTTTTATGGTGAGCAAGGGAGCAAGCGATATTAATAGGTAACACATTAATACCTTGTAATCTGAACCTCGTGTTTGGCGGTAACTGCGGCTTATATAGCATATGATAAAAAAAGTCTTAACCGGGAGGTTAGTTCGTCATTAAACCAACTTGTTTGAATCGCACGTGTTCACAGCCAGGGGGCCATATATGGCACTGTGCGCTCTAAAATTCCTGGCGAATGAACGCCTAGAGGCTTGCTTATATACGGCTCGAAAATCGGGGCGCAGTATAAATCTACGCCTCATGTATTATTCCTAGGAAAATTTAAACGTACGGGGAAACGCGAGGCAGCCTCAGGCTCGTAGACAAGTGAGAAAGAAAACAAAAAATTCCAAGGGTGCACCTAAGTCTGCGAAAGCTTTTCTCTTACTGCTGCTGATTATGTTGCTGCGTGTTCGTTTCTTTATGCCTCTGCCGTTTCTAAGCCGCGTTTCTGCTCTAACTTCTGTTCTACCACGTCAGAAGATGTAAGTCCCGTTGCTAGAGCGTCAAGTAAGTACACCAAAACGCTAATTATTTATTTAGTTAATTAAAATGACTGAGTAACTATTTCAGTAATTAAGTAATTTATCAATTCGATTAAATTAGAGATGAATGCGCAAATCAAGTCCCTAACTGAACTAATTATCCAAAAATGATTAATCTATATATTCACCATTTTGGCGGATGTATTGAATGTAATTGAATTTAACTGTTTATTTAAATAATTCGGTAATTAACCAGTTCGCCAATTCATTAAATTACTGATTGATATGTGAAGTAATTGACGAATTCAACAAATAAATTACTTTGTGCAGTGTTATAGGTTACCTCTCTTGTTGTTCAATTTGATGACTTATATATTAGTTCATGTTAGTTACATAATGAGTTAAGCATGTATTTATTATTTACTCCTATAATGGATGATTGACAGTTCGTGCGGACACGCTTTGGTGACACGATCTGCCGACACGCTCTGCCAACGATGCTCTGCCGACAGGTCCTGTACACGCCACTTATGAGACAAGAAATGCTTTCACATTAAAAAATGGAATTAGCAAATGTTGTTTCCCGCGCATTCCTGACTAACCCTATGACAGTTAAGACCGCAGAACGGGATGCGGGCGCTCTAATGACACTTCTGTTTCACGAGGACATTGACAAAAGTCAATAGAGCGCGCATTTGTCTACGAATATTTTTACGCCTTACCTAATTGAAACTTCAATCAATGTTAAGCGCATGTTGGTAGTGGACATTGGTGTGCTTTTCCATGGACGAACAATGTTCCTTCATTTCCAATAGGCAAGGCGTGAAAGAGAAACATGTGCATAGAGAAGCATGTACACAGCACAAAGAGCTCGTAGCACTGAGAAGCCAACATAACAACGTATTGCACGATGGAAATATTGAGAGGCACATGTTTAGTGCGCCTTGCGGCCTCAGTGATCTCCGGTTAAAAACCCAAAAAGCTGCAAAGTTTTTGTACGATTATAATTTGCCCAGATATTCCACTACTCCGCTCAAACCTCTCATCGTGAGTATCCTGCACTCCTTCAATTTACGATTGAGAGGCACATGTTTAGTGGGCCTTGCAGCCTCATTGATCTCCGGTGACATCCAAAAAGCTGCAAAGTTTTTCTACGATTATAATTTGCCCAGATATTCCACTACTCCGCTCAAACCTCTCATTGTGAGTATCCTGCGCTCCTTCCATTTACGACGGTTAATTTCTCTTATACACGTGCGTGAGACTGACTCCCATGAGCCCTGGTCAATGTACAAACCCTCCTCGGCAGTATTATTGGAATTCCCTTTTAACTGATTAAGCGAGCTTGCGACTGTATCAGTTACCATAGAAATAAATTTAAGCGCTGAAATATGGTTGCAACTTGATATTTGATATCTCTTCTTTTCAGCTTTTCGTTAGCATTTAAACTGGTTACCTGGAAGAAAACACCAAACAACATTGGAGCGAAAAGAACTGGCACTTAAATATTGCCTGTTGTAAATGTCCATATAGAACACTGGCACACCTACATTAGCAGAGGAATTTGTTTCGGATCTTGTGACTACTGGTTTTTCCATCACCGTTCCGACCTCTCGTTAAGAAGCCGTTCGCGCATGTTATTTCTCGCCAGTGTCAGGGCGTTGTCATTGGATTATCGTAATCGCACAGCTAGTGTCTAGCGGTAGCGTTAGTAGCTGTCCGTGACAGCACCAGTAGTCGATATATCTAAACACAAAAGCATATTCGTGCCATACAGGAAGCCTGGGCGGCAGTACAGCCCTTAATGCCAGACCTTTCAAGGACAATAAAGTACCTATGGGCTTTTTTTTATCGCGATGGTAGGTGGAAAACATTGGTTACGCAAGAAGGGGAGTGCGACGAATTGCTAATTTAGAACGAAGGAATGTAAAGATTGTCTTCTTGCCCTGATATTCCGCATCGCAGCTGTACAGCTGCGATGTAGACAATGTGATGTGTACAATCTTGTTTTGTCGATATAAAGTTCAAGTTAGAGCACGTGTCGACTCACTGCTACTAAAATGCTGCACTTTCGTTAGCGCCTGCCTGAGCTTTTTTTCTGCGGCTGGTCGCTTTAACTTCTTTTTTGTGATTTCATTAACGATTCCTATTGGTTCGATAGTACTCGCTGTCTCTGGTTTCTTCCGGACTTTTTGCTGGTAAAGAGCGGTATAGTGAAGCTGCCATTTTGTTGTTTCTATTTAGGGCAAGCCGCTGCTAATGCCATATCATAATTAAGTATCATGCTTGCAATTTTTCGCTTATTTTCTGCTTTCCCCTTAAAGCGGAAGATGAAGCGCATCGCAGAGAGAGAGAGAGAGAGAACGACGAACTGAAAGCCAGGGAGGTTAACTAGGCGACGCCCGGTATGCTACCCTACACGTGAGAAGGGGACGGAGGGAGAGATAGAAAGAGGTGAGAAAAAAGGGAGGTTACTGTTTCAGCTGGGCGCAGGATTTACACTTAACGCACGCCGCTATATGAAGCTACAAGCGCTACGAGGAACTCAAACACTGTCTTGTTCGCGCAAATATTCTGTTTTAGTGCGCGTCGGACATCGTAACGCACCTTGACGTTTTACGAGAAGACACTAGGAGGTGGCTGCCGTTATGCATTCGCAGCTGGTGCAAGTGTTCCCGAATAAAGAATACCCCCCTGGGTGTTTACGTGCCCCTTATAAATCTGTCTCCAACCAGCTGGCGGTTTCTGTTTTCTCTCAATACTTTTTTTTATTCTATGCCGGCTTCCTCTTCTCTCCGAGAGATAGAACGTGGGCACCTCTATAGAGGGATGGCTGCAATCGGTACTGCTGTTTCTTGAATACTTTTTGCCTTTTTAGTGGCTGTAACACCAGCTAATGCTGTTGATACTAAGGAGAAATAATGTATTACTTTATCTTAAGACGTTTAGTCTATGTCAATGAATCTACAGCAATAAGGTTCATAATAGAAAGGAAGGCTCCTACAACGCATTTCTCTTTTCGCGGGAGGCCACCATCATGCGCTTGTGCGGGATGTTCAGCATTACTTGTAAACGGTCCGATTGGCGCCATCCCCTGTTGCTATGAAAGTGTCACAACAGTCATCTTCATTTGCAAAATTTTGTGACCAATTTCCAGCAGACATTAACCTCAGAGTGCGTATGAATCAAAGCTGCTGGCTGATCGCAGTTTTTAGTTTATTTGTTTTTTCAGTCACTATGACTTACCTGGCTCCGTCAGGTGCGATACCCACATCTGAATGTAGGTTTGATGTACTGCGTGTGAAATTCGATATTTAGACAGCTCCCGAATCTGTGAACGGGGTCTATTTCTGGCGCGGGAGAAAGCGTTTTTAATCTTTATTCTGGCTGCGAATTGTTTTCGATAAATACTGTTCGGATCACATCTGTACGCCAATGGCACCTCAACTGCTATTCTGAGGTACGACTTTGGAACTCCACTGTCATTTACTGGCAGCGTGCACTGAATTGTATTGTATACGCATAGAGAATGAGTCAGCGCAGAGAGGGCCTCATCAGGAGATTGTGGGCCTCTTGTCGCCTCTCGTGGGCATAGTCCACTCGAAGCACGTATGTCCTACGTTACCTAAACGTACAGAGGAACAATGGTAATTCTTTGCGGCGACTTCCATGCTGATGTGTTCTTATTGGCACTGATACCTCCGTCTGGTAAATGGCTGGTTCAGTGCAAGCTATAAGTTGTTTCGTACAGATTGCTACTCTGTCACCAGGGCTGTAATATTTATTTCCGTCCTTACTGATTCTACCCGGAAGAAGGATGTGACGCAGGGACAGCAAAGACCATCAGTGAATACGCTGAAGAATGTTCCGTCTGCTGGTATAGTACGGAATGACATGGCATGAAATAAAATGGCATGGAATGGCATGGAATGGTACACCATCGAAAGACATCGATTGGCGTCGTATGGAATAAAATGGCACCGCATATGAAGTTTAACGTCCCGAATCGACATGGCTAATGAAGGACGTTCTAGTGAAGGGCTCCGGATTACCTTCGACCACCTGGTGTTCTTCATCGTGCACTGACATCGCGCTGTACACGGGCTGTTTGCGTTCCGCCTCCATCGAAACGCGGCCGCCCAGATAAAACTCTCGTCCCCAGGGCTCAGCAGCCGAGCATCTTATCCTCTAAGCCACCGCGGAGGGGCGTTCCATCTACTGAAGGCACACCAGCTAAGCGGAAGGAGCTTTAACTGATGCGACTGCTATCATCATTACGATACGTTTTCAGAGTAGTATGCTATCTGTGAAAAAAGGAAAAAGGAAGGAAGAGAACCAGGAGGCAGTCGAAGCCGGAGGAATACGTTTGTTTCGCGCCAACGTTCATCACTGAAAAGCCCTGCTCTTAGTCTATACTTGGCCGGCCTGTCAGAGCACGAAATAACGATGTGTGGGAAGCCGGCGTCATAATTTGGCTCGCAAAGAACTCGTATGGCTTCATCGGTGGAGGCGGCCAACTAGGATCCACGACTCTTCACACGATAGGGACTTCGCCTTGTAAAAGCAAAAATACCCTGCAGAAGAGCGCGCCGCATACTACAATATGGAAGCATTGCTCTTGGAAGAGGCGCGAATATTTTGACCAGAACGGTTTCGGCTCATGGAGACCTTTATGTGGAGACTCTGTGACCTCTGCGCTATCTCCAAGAGAGATTAGAGAGTTGGACGATTTGAGCGGACCGTCGGCGAGCCAGCAGTTAATAATTTGACGAGGACTGGGAGGGATTGGGGAGGGATTCGCGGTATTGCGCGAATACTGGCTGCTAGACTATGACCAGAGTGGCTATCGGGTGAGTTGGTTTTCCATGACGGAACATATAGCCCTAAGACACCAGGACGAACAAAGAAAGAGACAACACGAGCGCTAGGTTTTTAAAGCCGGTGATAAAACTATAGATCGTCTTCTTTGGTGTATTGCGAGCAAAAGCTGCTGACGTATTCAGCGTCTGAAAGAAAGGAGGAGCAGCGGTTTCTCTTGTGGCATATTACATCGGCAGAAAATAAAAGAAGCAGCCCACCGGGCCCACGTTATACGTCCTTCCGGAGAAGGCTATCGTTCTGCGGAATAGGGCGTATGTTAGGTTCCATAAAATTAAGCGCAGATGTGGCAAAGCTCTCAGAACGTTTATCATCATAGGAGATCATCGGAGAGGTGTTCCCTGGCGTCTCAGACAAGCAACTGTCTGCATAAAGAGGAGTGACGCTAATAACAGCGGCGTTATTTCAGAATCAGAATCAGAATCAGAACGTTTATTCACGCAGAAATTTATACACAAAATGCTGTGTAGTCATCTGGATCCTTAGCCGCTATGGCTAGTGATGGATCCATTACAAACATTGTCAGAGTTAAACAATCACTATATGGAGCATTGCTATGAGCAACAACACGTGTTTAGCTTGGTGCATCAGATTGCTTGTTAAGGTAGTGGCGTTTTAGTTTAGAAACAAAGTTGGACGTGTATTTCATGTAACACGGCACGGTATTCCATATTTTAGCCCCGATAAAAGAAATTGAGCGCCGCCCGTATATGTTGTGAGCTATGGGTAAATTAAAATTATTGTGCTGTGCCTGCCTAGTGTCACGTTTGGGAGAGATGAATATGGAAGAAGGATGTGGAGAGTTCGTGCTAATTATCTGGCGGACTAAAATGGCCGTTTTGTACTCACGTACATTGGTGAAGGGCATTATGTTTAATTCATCAAAAAGAGGTTTGGATGGTATTGCTCTCGGTGCATATGATATTATTCTGACAGCCCTTTTCTGGAGAGTGCTAACTTTTGCTAAGTAAGATGCGAAGGTGAAACCCCAGGATTCAATGCAGTATATTAAATGGTTATGGAAAACGCTGAAATATATCATTCGTAGTGTGTTCTTGTCAAAATGTTTTTGTGCTTTAATTAGTGCATAGCACCCAGAGGTTAACTTTTTGCATAAGTTTTCTATATGAGGTGCCCAGTGTAGATTCTCATCAAGAGTTACTCCTAAATATTTGTAGCTTTGAACCCGTTCAATTGGTAATCCATCGAGATGCAGACTACATTCTACGGGGGTAGATTTACGACGGGAGGTGAAAGCAATGAACGTCGTCATATTGGGATCAGGGTTTCATTTGACTCCTTCCTGCGGAGAGGTTGATAATCATTCGCGTATATTAGCCCCAGCCTCTCTCACTGCCCAGGGCTAACTAGATGGTTCGTTCATATTTTCCCCTACAGTGTATCAAGCGCAATATAATGTCATGCTGGACGCTTCCTTAGTCTTCCTGTATGCCAATTTTGTAGATTAATATGATCGATTGTCACTAACAGGGCACTGAGAACATTACATGAGCAGAAATTTTTTACATTGGTCTGTGCAGTTTATTCCTGCCGAGCTTGTTGTATTACCTCTTGAGCCATAAGTGTGAATATTAGTTATCAAACTAGGAACTGTAAATTACCTTGCAATAATTATGGCTTCTTAGGGGTTGTAGTGTGCGTTAGGCCTACTAAGACAAGCGCCAAAAAATGTTTGCCCTTCGGTGAATAGCAGCCCTCGTGTGCTTTGCGAGCCCTGCCTACTCCTTAATTACAATGACAAAGGGAACGTTGTAAAACGGAAAGACGGAATGTTACAGAATGCCTTTTGATGTGTTATATCCAAAGCAAGCAAACTTAGTCGATATCTTAGCCAATTGGTTCATGCTTGGGGAGGAAACTGGTAGAATAATTTGGAGTGGACACATAAGCTGCGCCTTAAGGGTCTGACGCGATAGTATTAATTGGCCTTATATGCGGAATTGATCAATCTCTACTTAACATTTGTAGGTCCCTGGGAGTTGTCATACCACTCCTGGCGCAGCGGTTAAGCGGTTAAACGATGTGCCAGTGCCCTACCATTGCAGGTGCTGCCACCGGTGGGGTTTGGGTGCCCCACGTTGGTCGCGCGGGAAGAGCAGCCTGCCGCGACCAACCATTGATTTAACTGCCACCTGCCACAATCGGCAGTTCGCTCGCAACGAAGTGGGTAGGTTGCGGTGACCTGCAAGGTCACGTGACCTGAGTGGCTCACCTGCCACTTAGGTTGCTCCTCTCGGAATTTTCTGTGAATGTTTTGCTCACTGTCAACGACTCTGACGCCGACGATGGCGCCGGCTTTCCTACAACATGGGCTACTTAACGCGATAGCTTTAAAAAAAACGATGACCAAAGAAAGCCAGTCGCAGACGATGAGGATGGACTCCAGTGTTTTATTCAAGAACGACGTCCCACTAGCACGGCTAACAGCAAAGCAGCAGACAACAAAGATTATTTGTTAGCTCAGTTATATCAGATAGGTTCACATACAGCGAATTTTTCGCCAGCCGTGTGAAAAAAAAATAAATAACGGGTGATCATTCGAATTCATGCTGTTGGGCGTGCGCCAGCATTGCGATTCCTATGCAACCAGGTAGGAGCCAGCGGCAGCCTTAACAGAACCCACGCACTTGGCGATGAAATCACTCTGCCCTCTCCAGTCTTAATGAGCATTGTGGTTTCCTCCTCTACTTTTCTTTTGCTCCGTCCTTTCTACTTTCTAAATGGCTTCAGACGCCGACGCCAGCATTTTGCAAAGTGGCAGGACTAATGGTAGCGCATTAAAACTTGCAGAGCGTTGGAATAATGATGCAACCAGCACCAGGCGCCCTGAAGTAACAGTCTTTAGAATTTCGCGTTCTTCTCTGCCCCTATATTTTTTCTAAGAATGCTGGCTCTCCGTAAACAGCAGGTGGTATCCGAACTTCAGTCAGTGGTGAAATAGGTGTGCTACATAATTGGGTTTCAAGGAAACACGGTGTTTACAAAGGCTGTAATTGATACACCGAGCTGTTTTGAAACTCTTGTTGACCATTTCGAAAAACAGAGGGATCTCGTACACCGTACGCGTAGCACATCTGGTGATCTCATGCAGCGTCATGCACGCTCCACGCTCCATTCCAAGGTGTGCGTGCAGGCCTGCGTATCAAAGACAGGCTAGGTGAACTCCTTGTTTCTTTTAATCCCACTTGCGGGCCACACCTGTTTAGCACTGCCTTAAGACTCACTGCTTATAAAAATGTCAGTATTCTCGGAAGGGCGAACTTCGAGAAGCCTCTTACTTTATGATTCCATGGCGGTGATAGCGTAAGAGAGCATTCACTCCGCCTCTTTTTCTTAATCGGCAGGTGGTAGACTGGCATTTGTAGTTCGCTCCTCGGTGCATCACCTGTTAGCCAAACTACGGTTGTGGAACTTTTCAACGACGCACAGCAATCCCGTTTCGTCGTCTGCGGCTCTCTTTCCAATTTAGTTTTTCTTACTGATTTCCTCTAAAAGTAAGCTAAATACAGAGAAGCTGTAAAAGTGGGATATTTATTGTGTTTTAAGGATTTATGGAGCATAAATCAACTTATAAGAAAATTTTCGCGAAAATTGCGAGAAAGTCTAGCAAAGAGCGATTGTAACAAATGCTCTCCAGCCTCAGTACTCCTGGGATAGGTATACGCTGCCGTTCGCTGAGAAAGTCACTGCGTTTTGCACGTCTACAATTCAAATAGATGATGAGGCCACCGCGGTGGCTCAGTGGTTATGTGTCTCAGCTGCTGGCCCAAAAGGCGCGGGTTCAATCCCGGCCGCGGTAGTCGAATTTCGATGGAGGCAAAACTCTAGAGGCCCGTGTACTGTGCGATGTCAGTGCAAGTTAAATAACCCCAAGTGGTCGAAATTTCAGGAGCCCTTCACTACGGCGTCCCTCATAGCCTGAGACGCTTTGGGACGTTAAACTCCCATGAACCCATAAATCCATAAATAGATGATGAAGTTCTCACTGGTCGCTGACCATGGTCAAAAAACAAATTTTGTTTCGAGAGCGCTACGGGTCGCTTATTCACATTGAGGCTACCGACTGGACACCCCCGGTTTTTGTACCACTTAGTAGTGTTTTTTTGTGATTTGGCATAGATAGGATGCAGGGTGTCATCGTTCTTGTTTAGTGCGTCAAGCGTTGTCTGACTGATAAGTGCCTCAATGTCTGGGCGAGCTGAAATTCAAATAGATGTTATGGATTACTGCTGTCAATGTCGTTTGTGTTTATGTACGCGATACTATAGTACGCCATTGTGTCTCAAGTACCTAGGGCGTTTTGAGTGAGCGAATTTATTAAAATTTTGCGAGTTGGGGAAAACAAAAAGCAATTGTCTTCATGCCCTATGGTACCCATCCAAGCCGTGCGTGCATATGTAATCGAATTTGCAGATTGGGGCTACTTAGTGTTGTTTTTACTTTTCACATGTGCGCGAGAGCGTTAGCACATGTGAAACTGCGTACACTTGCAAACTGGCGAGCAGAACACTCTGTGTGAAAGAAGCAGTCACATAGGGATTAAAAAAAACATTTTTTAAGCCGCAACGCTTGAAAAAAGTAAGACTTAAAAGTTCATGGCCGGAGGCCACACCGCTGGAAGTTACCTCAAGATACAACGTCGCCATGCAAAAGAGCAATATTTATTGTCTTGAGAATATATAGCCAAAGGGATGAAAGAAAAGGGAAGACGAGAAGGACTGGTTCATGCGCCGGTAGACACAACAACAACATGCGCGGGTAAACACAAGTGGGCATGTGCCATAGTATGAGGTTAATAACAACAACACAACAACAGGTGACCAGCTGATTTAGGCTGGGGTATTAGTAGCGGAAATAAAATTTCATGTTTAGGAAAAACTGCTGGAAAAAATTAGGTAGTGGCTTAGCTCTGGTTAAGCCTGGATATACAAGCGAAAAGCCAGACGTACCACTAAGTCGTACCACGTGGTCGCGGTAACGACGAGTCTTGGGATTTTCCTCTTCTGACTCTCTTGTTTCCTCTTCCTCACTCGCTTGGCTGCTGCTGGCCGAAGATGCAGCCAAGATACGCTTTTAAGCTTCTTTCCGACGTCGTTTAGCAATGCGTATTACCCGTTGTTCAGGCGTTTCGGCTACACGTTTAGCTTTGGCTTTATCATTTTTTCGCTTTTGTGCAGCCTACTCCCAAGCGAGTACTTCTGGTTGGGACGAATTTAGTTTCTTAGCTTTTCTGCGCAGGCTAGCAGCAGCCGCACTCTCCTTCCCTTCCGTGACGAGTGCGCACGCCTATTCTCTGGCAAGCGCATTATATAGCCTTCTTGCGCATGCACATGACGCACATGTGCAGTAGCGCGCGGCTGCGCCGAAAGGTCAGGCGACGGAGTCGGTGGTGGCGACGGCTGCGGCAGCGGCGAGGAGCGACCACCTGCGCGGCGCGTGACGTCACTCGTTTTCGCGCATGCGCATAACTCACCAGTTCGGCTCACGCGAAGCTCGGCTCTGACCCACGTAGTGAAGCTTTTCGCTTCAACACGTGCTTGCGGGGAACGTCAAACGATGACGCATAGCGCGCGGCAGTGGCCATCTGCGCCGCTCGTGGCATCACGAGCGGCAGCGGCGAAAGGTCCGGCGACGGAGTCGGCGGCGGCCACCTGCACCGTGCGTGGTTGGACGCTGAGCGGACGCTGAGCGGACGTGTTCCGCATGAGCTCCCGCCTTGAGACCGTTTTTCGGTGGAACGCGCTGTGCCTTGGTCTTGCTTTTTGTGGAATCGTCTGCAGGAAGTTGCCCTGCACCTGTGGACACCATATTTTGGCAAGTGTTCCCCCTTTTAGGGGTTTTCTTCACGATTTGTACTCGACCACGGTGCGGCAAAATTAGGCCTACTCTGTAGGCCGAGCCGACGCCTACGGCGCCGGGCTCCAGGGCCGTGCCTTGTGGTAGTGGGCCTTTGCGAGGCTAAAGATGATGGAGTACTCCGTTGAGGGAGAATCTATAACGCCCGAAGAATTCGAGGCGGGAGAATGGGCCTGGGTTTTGAAGGCGCAAGATCGCTTCAAGAAGACTGTGTACGGGGACCACACCGAAAGTAGGCCTACCGAGAAACAGGCGGGCAGCGACGGGCGCCAGACGCACGGAGCAGCCCAAGTCAAGCGGGGGAAAGCGCCGGTGTGGAAGAAACGGGGACCGTTTCTTCAGATGCGAGCCAAGGATTTCAAGGTGGTGTGCCGGCCCAAGAATTGGGACTTGAGCATAGTGACGCCGAGGGAGCTCGGATATGCCCTGAGAGCGGCAGCGAAGCTGACGAACGCGACTGCGGTGGAAGAAGACCTGGTGCGGGTCAATGAGAGAAACAACACGATGACGGTGAGCACGCCGTGTATGAATCGTAGTGGGGCATATGCGAATGTCAATACGCTCAAGCTGGGCGGTCGTGACCTTGCGGTTTCGGCGTACGTGGCGGCGCCGGAGAATTCTGTGCGCGGAGTAATTTACAATGCGTACAACGGATGCCCACTGGCAGAAATTCACGCAGGATTCTTGAAGAGGAATGAAGACATGGAAATTTTGGATGCAAGACCTTTGGGCAAGTCAAAGGCGATTCAGATCACGTTCGGGGGGAAGCGCGTTCCCCGGCAAGTCATCTATTGGAACTGTCTGTACGCTGTGATCCCATATAGAGAGTTAGTCGAGACCTGCTATAACTGCAGACGAGTGGGACATCGGGCGGACGTTTGCTATCGTCCGAAGACTAATTTGTGTCGCCGCTGCGGGAAAGAACATCCTGCACCACCGGAGGGAGAGTCGCTGACCTGCACGCCGGACTGCATCGTGTGTCATGGGGCGCACAGCACGGGAAGTCGGAACTGCAAGTTTCGCCTAGCCCGTCAGCAGCCGACGGGTCTGCAGCAGAGCAACGAGGACAAGAGCCAAACGGGCAAGGAGGAGCGGCGTTCGAGGCCCAGGAAGCGGTCATCTAGCGGTGCGAGAGGCGATAGCAAGAGCAGGGACCGGTCGGCTTCCTTCCCGCCACTGCCCGGACCCGAGCCTGGCAAAGGAGGAGGGCAAGGTTCCGGTCATGGAAGAAGCCCAAGTGCCACGAGGAAAAAGGTGAGCTGGCCCAACGCGGGCTCCCAAAATGAGACTGCTCGAGAGAAGGAGCTGCAAAGGCAGGTGCTGCAGCAAGCCGAAACTATCAAAAATATGGAAGCTAGGATAGCAGAGATGGAACGCGCGCTTAAACCCGGCAGAGTAGACAGGGTACAGACGCCGTTGGCCCAAGCCCCACAGCAAGCGGCGCAGGCGAACGCTTCTCGCGTGGACGATAACACAGCTGTGGAAGTGGAGAAAGTGGAGAATCGGGGGACGGTCAAAAGGCTACCTCCGGCAGATGAGGGAGCTCGTGCAAAGAGAGTAGCAGAAACTTCGGCGGCGGACACGCCGCAGCCAGTATTTACAGTCACTTGTCTTAAGAGAGACATGCTTACCCTTGCGGAGAGAGTAGGAAAACTGGAAGAAAGACAGGATAGGCTGGATCGCCGGGTCGACAGGATAGAAGCTAGACTAGGCAACATTGAGGAGCGTCTTGACGCCTTCACCAATGACATGCGGGGTTTCCAGACCCAGGTAATGGACATGTTTAAACAGCTAAATGCTATGCTAGAGGTTAGATTGCCTCCCGTAGTCGGCCAAGAACCGATGTTAGTGAACCTAGGGCTTCACCATGGCCCCTCGCCAGCAAATTGAGGTTTGGCAGTGGAACTGCAGGGGCTTCCGTCGCAAGCGGGGGAACCTGCAGTTGCACATACAAAATCTGGATAGTAAGCCGGACATTATAGCTTTGCAGGAGGCTAGCGGCTCGGTGAAATTACCAGAATTTAAGACATTTACACCACCAGAGATTGATCGAGGGGTCGTATTGAGCGTCTTCACGGCCGTGTTAGTCCATCGCAACACCACAGTGATTCAGCATACCATAGATAGCAGCAGGGAGGACTACGTCCTGCTGGGGATTTTGCCCAAAAGAAAGGACGATAAGAGTCTATTTGTTCTTAATGTATACTCTTCTCCAAAAGATAAGGGGGTGGGCCTGCCAGACCTTCTGATAAAGACGCAACGGCTAGCGGCTAGGTCTCAACTCATTGTGGTGGGAGATTTCAATGCGCCTCATCCGGAGTGGGGCTACATCCGAGCCAGCCCGAAGGAAATAAGCTTTGGCAGGTTGCCCAGGACCTGCGATGGACGATCTTAAACAACCCGCTAGATCATACCAGGATAGGCAACGGCGTAAGCATAGACACCTCTCCAGACCTCACATTTGTGAATGGTATCAGGGATGCACAGTGGGTAAACACGGGACAGCCACTGGGAAGTGATCACTATATCCTTTCCACGATATTTAGTGCTGCTAAGCACAAAGACACGCTGAAAGGAACTCGAGTGACGGACTGGGACCGATTTCGGCAATACAGGAATGACATAGTGAACGGGGAAATCGAGGACTTAGGAGCCTGGATTGACACGCTCAAGCAGGCCGTGAAGAGTACCACAGAAGAGGTTCCGACGGAGGGGGAGGGCTTTACGGCTGACTCTAGATTGTTACACATGTGGGAAGCACATGCGAGTCTCCTTCGGAGGTGGAGGAAACAAAGGCATAATGGCGCCCTCCGTAGGAAAATGGCCAAGCTAGAACGACAAATCGAAGCCTACAAATTGGAGTTGCAGTGTCAACAGTGGGGGCAGATTTGTGACCGGATGAATGGGCAATTCGGATGCAAAAAAACATGGCAGTTGTTGAGGCACCTTTTAGACCCGGCCGCAACCAAATCTGCGCAAAAGGGGCAAATGGCTAGGCTAGTGCATCGGTATCAGGGCACGATTTGGGAATTCATACATGAACTCCGAAGTCGTTACATAAACAGAGAGGCGGGCGGTTGCTTGCCGGATTACTCGGGAGAGGAAAACCTTGAATTGGGTGCAGACTTTACGGTGGCGGAAGTGGAGTTTGCAATGGGCCAGCTTCGTACCACGTCAGCAGCGGGTCCGGACGGGGTTACTAATAAAATGCTGCGGAACCTGGATTTCAAGTCAGTGGGGGCACTCACGAATTTGATGAATATTGGGCGGCCGGGGAGATTTGCATTGAGAATCTGCGTCCCATCTCGCTAACGTCGTGCTTGGCCAAATTTATGGAGCATGTGGTCTTGAACAGGCTTCAGGGTTATGTAGAGGACAATGAGTTGATACCTGAAACAATGATTGGCTTCAGGGCTAATTTATCGACGCAGGACGTCATGTTACAGCTCAAAAAAACGTGGTTGATCCTGGGTACGGCACGGGCACCAAGGCTATCTTGGGGCTCGACCTCACTAAGGCCTTTGACAATGTTACCCATGAGGCACTATTGAGGAACCTATCAGACATAGGACCGGGGGGTAGAACCTTCCGGTACATCAGATCGTTTCTGGAGGGTAGGACTGCGGAGATTGTAGTCGGAGAAATGAAATCGGATCCCTTCCCATTGGGGGGCAGGGGGACACCGCAAGGGTCGGTATTATCGCCCTTCCTATTTAATCTCGCCTTGATCAAGATACCACCCAGGCTGCAAGGGATATCGGGACTTAAACATACATTTTATGCGGATGACATTACTCTATGGGTAACAAGAGGCAGTGCCGCACAGTTGGAAGAAACTCTACAACAGGCGGTGGATATTGTGGAGGAGCTAGCAGGGGTAGCAGGACTCTCGTGCTCTCAGCCCAAGTCCGACCTTTTTGTTCTGAGGGATAAACCAAGAGGGATACATGCGAGGCACTATACGCCGCCACCACCTTTAGAGGTGAAAGTGGGGGGAGTACCGGTCGCTGAGGTCCAAACGATCAGGATCCTGGGTATGTATCTGCAGACTAACAGGAAGAATAGCGAGTCCTTGCAAAGGCTTAAAAATACGGTCAATGCTACCGTGCGGCTAATCAGGAGAATCGCCAATCGTAAGAGAGGTGTTAAGGAAAAAGACTTGTGTAAGCTAGTGCAGGCATTTGTGCTCAGTAGAATAGTGTATGCGACGCCTTATTTGAAGTTGTACGCGGCGGAAAAAGGAAAGGTGGAGGCTATGATTAGGCAGGCGTATAAAGCGGCCCTTGGGTTGCCTCAAAATGCGTCTACCGAAAGGCTGCTGGGATTAGGGGTGCACAACACCCTAGAAGAACTACGGGAGGCGCACTTGGTGATGCAGCTCGGTAGGCTTTCAAAAACAAAAGCAGGAAGGGACATATTGGAAAGGATCGGCATTGGAGTTGACGTTCCAGCCGGTGACACGAAAATTCAGATGAGGCGGGAAATGCACAAGGGCTTGTACATAAAAGCTTTGCCCAAGAACATGCATCCAATACATCATGAGGACCGCAGGAAGGCAAGAGCCAAAGCTTTACATGCTAAGTACGGGAAGTACAACGGGGCAGTCTATGTAGATGTCGCCGAGTATAAGGACAAGGATGCATTTGCAATTGCGGTGGTGGACGGGCGAGGACGCTTGATCGCCTCTGGATCAGTCAAAACCCGCTCCCCAGAAACTGCTGAGGAAGCGGCGATAGCACTAGCTATGACTATTAGTAATGCTGACCTGATCTTCAGCGATTCAAAAACAGCCATCCGAAATTTGGCGAGGGGCAGAATATCTGTCACAGCGGCGCGGTTGCTGAATCGGGCCACGGAGCAAGGGATTACGGAGACGGAAATTGTCTGGGTACCTGCACACTCTGGGAACCCTGGGAACGAGACGACTCACATGAATGCTCGAGGTTTTGTCAGCCGAGTAGGTGAGCTGGACGTCCCGGGAAGGTCCACGAGAGATGGGCTGGTATCCTTTCATGACATTACTAATCATTTCAGACTTGAGCGGAGGATTTACCCACCCCCGGACAAGCAATTGGTGAAGGCGCAGGAATGCGTCTGGCGACGATTGCAGACTAGATGTTTCTTCAACCCATACGTATTGAGCAAAATCTACCCGGACATTCAGCCGGAGTGCAAATGGTGTCACGAATTGGCAACCTATGACCACATATTATGGAGCTGTAGCATAGCACCGCCACCGGCGGACATTATGCGTGATCCTTCCCTCGAGCAGTGGGAGGCCGTGTTGGCCAGCTCAGACCCGGTCGTCCAGACCAGGGCCGTGGAGTGGGCCACCCAGGTCGCCGTCAGCCATGGGTTGATGGCCATCTGACACGGAATCGTCCACACATGCTCTCTGACGAAAATAAAGTTTTTCCATCCATCCATCCATCCATGCGCCGTGCGTGACGTCACTCGTGCTCCGACATACGCCGGCTCGCGCGAAGCGCGGTGTTGACTAGCGTAGTGAAGCTTTTCGCTTCAAAACTAGACAAAAATTGGACGGACACTTAAGCACCGCCTTTAAGGGTATGACGCGGCAGCTTTATTGGGTCCCGGAAGCGGCTCCTCTTGCCCACGTAGGCACGGACATTTTCCATATTATGTCAAAAAAACACATGACATGTTTAGCATAAAGTCCGTCTTTAACCAAGGTGTACGAACATGGCTGCGAGGCTTATGGGTAGCATGTCTGTCTCCCTACCTAAACACACTCACAAAGTGAACAAGGAAGAAGAAAGCCTCAGAGTGCTTGCCAACGTTCGAGGACCAGAACAAGTGCTCTTGTAGAAATGTTGGAAAGCATCCTGAGGCTTTCCCCTCCCACGTTCATTTTAAGAGAGTCAAGAAACCATTCACCGGCCCTCTCTCTGCCATGGACTCGCAACCTACAGTCACGGGTTGGTCGATTCCCAACTGGTTACCCCAGTTTTCTTTTCAGCGCAATTCGTTAACTTTATGTACTCTCATGTCCTAATGATGCTTCAGTCATGTTGCTAACTTCTAATTATCAGGTTTCTAATGTTTTAATCACTCTGCAAATCTGCCGCTTCACGTTTGACGTAGCAATATTTGCGACTAATCCGGATTTTTCGCTCACGACAATGAACCTCGCCACATTTTTTACAGGACACCATACATACAGCTATTACTTTAAAAACAATGCTCGATGCCCGCCGTCCTATTTTCTCTAACATCGTTGAAAGTTCTCCTATGGAGAAAAGTGCTATTCCAATAGTTCGCTTCGGCTCTAAACTTGAGGAGAGACTTCAGCGAACCGTATCTTTAGCAGGGTTCGTTGTCTTTGCGTTAGGATGTGGGCTTCTTTTTTTGCGTTTTGTTCTCTTGATAACCTTTCATGCGCTTGCTGCATTTGAAGATTTTTATTCTAAGCTTCGGTGAAGGCACGTGGAATGCTGTCAGCGGTGTCGCTTGTATGATCACCTTTTTCGGCAGGTATGTCAACACGCAGCGGATGTAATCCAATAATAAAACAATTACACGTATCTACCAGGGGTGTCAGGAATACCACTTCGACAACTTGCATGGCAATGACAGTTTTTTTCCTCAATCCCGTGTTTGAAACAGCGGGCTTTTTGCCTCCCCTGGTCTCTCTTCTAAGTTGCTTCCAAAGTGCGACGAACCGTGCCGTGTCCTTGAGCGCACTTCTCCAGTTACCTACACTGAATAACCCGTAACGCCTTTTCCAAATCTCCGAACACCTAGGAGCGGGACTGTCTACGTGTCTCGTTTGAAGCCGCATTACCACCGATGCGTCTTGTGTCCCCAAATTTCCAGGATGGCTCTTTATCTTTTGGAGCCAATTATAAAGATGATGATTATCAGCTAGTGCAGCGGCAGTGCCTACTCACAGCGCGATAAAATAGCGCAAAATGTTTGAGCCCGGACCTGTATTTTCCTGCTCTGACAGCAGCCGTTTCAGCCGACCTTTTTCTACCAATAAACCTACCAATACATGCCTCTTACGGTTGCATGTACAAGCGTATAAGCATAAGCATAAGCGTATAACTCAGACAAGGTCACGCTATTCTGTATTTAGCGACTGCGCCAGTAATAAAATTTCTAATCCATATCCGGGCATTACCAAATCCAACTCGCTTTCAGGATGTCATATTTTATGAAACTTCTTGTTTTCTAGAGCTACCTAGCATGTGAGAACTAATCAGGATCTATGCTGCACGGCTACGTTTCCTTCCTTCGTTATTTCACTCCCGCTTTCAACCCTACTTGGCTGTGTTCATGTGTCCGCCGGAATGAGACAGTATGAGACAGTTGCTGCGCTTTTTTGTTCGTGACAAACTCTTTTATTTTAGGGTCCTTATTGTTCCCACACACATGATTTGTTTTTAAAATATGAAATCCTGCCAATCTATAGTTTAAACAATTATATAATTTTAATGATATATAAACGCTCTTCACAAAGTGATGAACATTATATTTGTTATCTGGCAAAACTTGAGAAAAACACGCATATCCTGCAGACTAGACATAAAGAAATTTGGTTAGTGCCGACGCCTAGGGCATATTATACCGAGCAGTCTCTTTCTTATACTGTTCCAGTATTATTAAATAAATTAAACAAAGAATTGTTTGACCCCTTTAAGCATTCAAGTGATGTTATTAAGCGATTTGTTCTTAGCAAGATTACGTAATATTGCACTCAGTTCAATCCTATACCTGTTATTATTTTTTTTCGTTTCCTCATGACCAGTTATTTGTTTTTCTAATACCTATGTTAGTGCTGCAATCCATAGCGCTACTTTCTAAAAAAGTGTGTTGTTATTTTGTTTCAGTGTTTATTTGGAAAATTGAAAATCTCTGCCTGTGTGCTGTACTGCCAAGTTCATAAAGGGGGCAGGACCTTTGTCAAGCTTACGAGCTTTTAGTCCTGTCTCCTTCTCTGTCCAAGAGAAAAATAAAGACTGAATGAATGAAAAAAGGCTGTGTTGAGCTGTGTTCATCTGAGTGCAGAATATATCATAAGGATCGCTGACCTTCATGTTTTGGACCAGTCCGAGTCCCAATTTCGAATGGCCAATTGGAAAGCGCTTTTGCGCCTTCTATGACCCAAAAGCTCTACCGAGCACGAAATATCCCTTATGGAGCCAGTCTGCTGGACTTTCAGGCAAGCGTGAGGAGGAGGCACCCTATAGAGCTCAATGAATGCCTGCACCGGGATAGATTACTTTTTTTAAGCTCCGCACAAGCGCATTGTTTGTGAAGACATCGCTAGATCAAAGGAAGAGCCTTTCATCATAAGACGCAATTTTGGCGCTATATCAAAAGCGTGAGTGGTTTGCTAGTGCTTTCTTGCGACGTGTTTCTTATTTATGCGATTGAAAAAGCATTGAAGGAGGGAGTCAGTCACACATCAGGGGATTGTTTTTTTAGATGTAGAAGACCTGATAAGTCAAAATGTGGTTCCCTTGCACTTCTAGCTTTCGCTTCATTTCGCGTCCCCACATGGCTGTTAAAATGGATGGATGGAAGGTAGGAGCGTCCCTTTTGAAACGGGGTGATAGCAGTTGCCACCATGCTCGGCTTCTTTTCTCTATTTTTTGTTTAACTTTGTTGTAGTGTAATGTATAGATATGTAATGTTATAAATAATGTCTGAAGGCGCCGCTTTTCGTCCTTGCGTTGCTCTTCGATTTTTTCCTTGATATAGCACATTCAGCGCTGCTGTAGTCGAGTCCTATGAGGTACGATCAACGCTATGAGTCCGGTACCACACAGGCTTTTATGTTTAAAGAGAAGAAAAGAAGGGACTCTGAAGTACGACATTTTATCGATGTGGAAGGACTCTGCGCGATGAATCTACTTCGGCAAGAATTTTTGAAGGGCACTTTGTCGAAGAGGGGTTAGCGGGAATCGAAATTTGCCCTTCGAATTCCTGCCAGACATCTCGTAATTCCTGAAACACATGAAGCTAGGCACCTCTGAACCGGCCATTATTACTCAAACGTCTCCTTTACGTGTTCGCCTCGTCGTAGTTCTTTTTTTCCTTTTAATTAACTTTCTAGGCAGCTACCCTTGTGCTTAGCTGGGCTTCCGGCGCTGCACGACCCTGCTTCACCTGTTCAATATTTTGCATTCTGTTTCGCTCTTGAAGATGCATCACGTTCATTTTCCTCCTAATGGTATCGATGAAAAGCCGTTAAGAAACTCACATAAGCAGACCCGTTAAACGAAGAGGGTGATCGTTATCAAAAGTCTTAGGAAACAACAAGCGATATTTATACGTGATTCTGTGTTTTGATGATGATTATGGACTTTTACGGAGCAAGGGCATCTATGGCCATAGAGCGCCAAGGCACAAAATATTTCTCGATTACTCAAGGTGGGGTCAACGACCCATTTTCCAAGCACTTCACCCATTATAAGCCGAGAAGCAGGCCAGGGGAAAGCTTGTACCCATTGTATCACCGGTGGGTAAACGGCGGCACTGGCGAACGAACCTAGCACATCCCGCATGCGAGGCGGATGCTCAACCATTTGGCCACCGCTGCGGTGATTCTGTGTTTTCAGCCGCGACTTAAGGTAGAATATTTAGCTGTGATGCTCATAACAACCCGGTCTAATGACTGGAAGAGCTTAATTACGTCGTTTAGAAAGAATATTGCAGAGCCCTTTCATGTTTGTCGGGAGCTTGCAAGAACTGCGTTAGAAATAAGGTCAAATTTGCATCCACACAAGCGGAGCCGAAAGACCAACTTTTGTTTTCGTAAACAAATAAAGTTGTTTGGAAAGGGTGCGTATGGAAATGAGACCCTGCCATTAGCTGATACAAATATACCATTTTAGTTTTCTTAAAAAAGAGGATTGTCAAGCCTATCAGTGACCTTGAAGCTAGGCGCCTTCCCAGTTTCGTTTTATACCGTTTTACTTGCCTTAACCGGCTCGGCTTTCGCAGGTGGAACGCCGCATGTCGTGTTTAAACCTGGCCTCGAAAGTTATTGGATTCGAGAGAATTAAGCAAATGGCTCAGAAAAAAAAAAGCGCCTGATGTGAACGCCCTGACCAGTGACACGTGCATAGGCACGAATATTTGGGCAGGCACGTCGAGGTAAATCAGCTTCCAATCAAAAAAGAAATCTCTTGAGGTGTCTGAAAGTCGTCATTATTTAACGAGGGCAGGTAACGCTCCATCTCTGTGCCTCACGCTGATAAATGAAAAAAAAAAAAATCCAGAACGCATGTTTGAAGGAAACTGCAATTTTGTTTGGCCCCGGTGGAAAGAGCGTTAGGAACTTTTTCTCCTTAAAGCGCGACAAAAACGGAGCTATTAGAACTTGATGGGAGCGTCCTCTATGAGCAATGAGAAGGAAAGAGATCATTACGTTGGTAGCTATAAGAAAAAATAAAGGCAAGTTCATGAAACTTATTTTTTATTTTCGTTGGTTGTCGCTTTTATTTCTTTTTTTTCTACTGATAAAAGCAGCCGACAAGCGGGGGTTACATTCTTCTAAAGGATTGCGAGTCTAGGAAGACACAAAGAATATATCAGGGTTACCGACCAGGCGCGGACTCCGGCAAAGCACCCCTGCAGGCGGCATGCGGCAAAAGATGCTTTCAATACCTGTTGCGACAAAATTTCACAAAAGTAGCGCGATAACGAAGACGGCCAGCACACGGATGGGTTAACGAGGACAAGAGCACCTTGGCTCGCTAGTAAAGAGTGAAGTTGCTGCAGGCGAATAAAGAGAAGCTGGGATAAAGGGCAAGAAGGCAGTGAGGTCACACACGCAGGAAAAAGCTCCCTCTATACGGCTTCGTTTAGACGAGCCAACTTTACGTACAAAACTTTGCACTTTCTGTGCGGGCCGGAGAGTGTCATTGCCTTTAGCTCCGGTCACGGCTGGGCCGCTGTCTGAAGGCGGCCTTTTCAGGTAGCGGGTGACTGTCCAGCGAGGTTGTTAACAGCCTGGAGGACTCTGCGAATTGAAACTAGTACAGTAGTATAGGAGGCTTACTGTTTCTCAATGCTGCCATGTTGGTTTTGAAAAGAAATGTACTTTTCGACGTCGAATTCACATTATCAGCGTAGACTGCAACATAGTTTTCGAATTTCTGCAATCCTCGAAGTGCTGCTTGAATTTGTATTTGCAAAATAATTTTTATTTCGGTTTTCAGTGCGCTGTAAGTAATTTGGTTCCTGTTCGCTCTCCAAGCTAACCTTATTGGCTTGCGAAATTCATTTTCCTCGAGTGCAGGATGCTTAGTTGATCATGTGTCGTCAGCGAATAAGGAGGGGCTCAGGATCGCATAGGCACAATGCCAACTTGCTACCCCTTCACCATCACCCACATATCTACCACTTTAAGCACCATCGATTGCACCATCAGGCACCGCCACAATATGGTTTATGGTTTATGGGGTTTAACGTCCCAAAGCGACTCAGGCTAGGAGAAATGCCGTAGTGAAGGGCTTAGGGAATTTCGATTACCTGGGGTTCCTTAACGTGCACTGGCATCGCACAGTACACGGGCCTCTAAAATTTCGCCTCCATCGAAAATGCGGCCATCGCGGCCGGGATCGAACTCGCGTGTTTCGGGTCCGCAGCCGAGTGCCATAACCACTCACCCACCGCGGCGGCGCACCACCACAAAATGGTGACTTGGTACGTGTGAAGAAGTGGAAAATGAACAAGACGCTGTCGTTTGCCTACACTACAAGCAATGCAAGCGGTACTTGTTGGGAGATTTAGAAGATTACGCAGTTCTTTTTGTGATTGAAGGGGGTAAATTTTCTGGATCTTGCGACCATTATGCCGCTTAAAAAAATACATCCTCGCGATAAAGGAAGACTACGAAGCATAAGCTAAGAAGATGAAGACTTAGATGAAGGGAAAAAAGGGTTTGATAGCATTAACATCTTGTGAAATTGTGTGCATTGTCTTTCTCCTGTTTTAATCTTTGAAGAGAGGCGATGCTAACAAAGGTCCACTTATCACAGGCCACACCTGGGTTTTCACGTGAAGAGCGTCTGATAATAATGAATAAACGTGTTGCGAAAAGGCGAGAGTTTTCTGGGAACAGTGTCAGTTTAATATTTTGGTGTCATTGTGGCAGCGTTATTCTTCCTCTTTATATCCTGAAAAAGGTACTTTTGTAATGAGAAGAATTATTAGTTTAGACAAGTGGTCCATACATGTGTCTGGCGTGAATCAAGGGACCTTTGTAGGCTTTTAACATGCAGAAAACATGCAGAAAACGAGAGTAATGTTCAACAGTCTAGCAAGGGAACAGGAGTAGTTCACAATTGGTAGCGAGGTGCTGGAAGTGGCAAAGGAATAAATCTACTATGGGCAGGTAGCGACCGCTGATCCGGATCATGATAGCGAAATAACTGGAAGAATAAGAATTGGGTGGAGCGCATATGGCAGGTTCTCTCAGGTCATTAATGACAGTTCACTAATATCCCTCAAGTGGAAAGTATACAATAGATGTATCTTATCGGTACTCACCTACGGGGCACGAATGTAGAGGCTGAAGGAAATGGTTCAGCTCGAGTTAAGGACAACGCCGCGAGCTATGGAAAGAAAAATGGTAGGTGTAATGTTAAGACACTGGAAGCGGGCAGAGTTGGTGAGGGAACAAACGCGGGTTAATTACATTCTAGTGGAAATAATGAAGAAGAAATAAGCTAGGGCAGGACGTGCAATTCTAAAGCAGGATAACCGATGGTCATTAACTGTAACGGACTGCATTCCGAGGCAAAGCAAGCGAAGTAGGGGCGGCGTAAAGTTAAGTGGGCGGATGAGATTAAGGAAGGGATAAGGTGGCCGCGGCTGGCACAGGACATGGTTAATTAGAGAGATATGGGAGAGACCCTATATAGTCAGGCTGCTGCTATCGCCGATGATTATGATGATACTTTCAAAGACGAAGTTTTTATTTCTTTTCAATGCAGCTTCTTAACCAACCTTTCTCCTTTAGCGCTTTACATGAGCATTGTAGGCTAATTATTTCTCTCCGCCCATATCTATCCCACCCCAATCGATAGAGTCCAGATTAGTGGAGACGAAGTAACCGCGTGTATGCAAAAGTGTGAATAGGATGTGGGTTTCGCTGACAAGCGCCTTAGGTGCTAAGTGTGTTTGTCGCCAAGGTCTAGGGTTGGGACTTGCTGAGCTCCGCATGAACGCGAGGAATGAAATTACCGTGCCGTGCTAGATCGCATCCTACGTCTCGGGAACGTGCCACACATCTGCTACGCGCCAGGCTTTGATGCATGGCTATTTTTCGCTTGCGGACTAAACTGTGTTTCTCGCATAAGGAGGTGCTAATGCGCATGCGCGTATGCAATGTCGAAACACGCAAGCAGGGTAGTGCGAACGTCAGAGATTTAGTGCTATTCTCAATAGGCAATAGCTGCTACCACGTGGAAATTCTTCTTTCAGAAAATTTATTTTGCGTCCGAGAGCTTTAAAATTAAGGCGTTTTTTTCCGACTCACGTTGCAATTTCTACGCTGCGCAATCAAATCAAGGAAAATTCTGCTGCCCGATAATAGAATTTGTTGCACTGACTTTTATAGAATTAATGTTCGCTGAAGGTAACACGCAGCCCCAGAGCCTTCAACAAGCCTGCGTGCTGTGCTTAATATCGACGGTATTCATCATAATAATCTTTGTCATAATCCCTTCGACTGACTCGAGGAAATACACTTTTCTTTCTAATGAGTTGTTCATTAGCATATGAAAACACCAAGGGCTGTTTCTTTATTCTCTCCGAGCAAGCTATGTTTTGTGAAATTTGAACTTTCTTATTCGCAGCTGCTACCGTCCTGCTATCCAAGCGTATCAGATTGCTTTATATACCAAGCCAAATGCAGAAAAACACACCACGGACTCCTCCGGAAATAATTTCAATCAGTGACCTGCAGAAGGCTGCGAGGAAGTGGACCAAATTAATTGTAAATTAATCGCGCGAAGCTGGCACCGAGGCGATTATTTCTCGCATTGGAAGAAAAAAGGTGCATATAAAAAGTCATGCCTTTCTCACATAGTCTTACTCCTCCCGCAACTTTGGCAAGAAATTTTAATCGAATTCGTGGGGCTCATTTCGAGTTCTTAAAATTTTTCTGCGGCGTTTTAATTGTTGGAATTTCCTTTCTTTCTTTATCGTCACCAACAGTTTTTCACATTTTGAACGTAGACTTTTCTATCCTACACAACGTTAGGAAACCGGGTAGTTATTGAAGCTGTCTTACTGAATTGACAATTTTTTTGTGACAAAAAAAAAACGAACCAGGAGAAAAAAAAAATTAATTTCTCCATTACTGCTGCTCAGAATACTGCCTGACGCGAAGAATGGGTTTCTTAGGAAGCAAAAGCTGGATTCTCATGCAGCACCAGGGTTGACATAGCAACAGTGAGGACGAACTTGCTTGGGCCCATCAGTAAACAGAACACAACTCTTATCCCCCAGGAAGCTTTTCAGCAGTTCCCAAAGCATGTGAACTGCTGTCGACATCTTCTTCAACGGCGCTGAATCTTTCATGTTCTTTCATTCTTCCTGCGCACGTTCATTCTTTCTTCAAATTTCGTGCCTCTAGCCAAAGCCGCATTTTGTCTCATAGTTCGTATAAACTACGTATGTTTTTGAACAAATATCAACATATGAACGAAATCGCACGTTCGTTATGCATAAGTCCACGCTGTGTAAATCTTAGCTTTATACAGGGCGTTTAATCAAAGTCCATTAGCAGTTTTTAAAGAAAAGCGTTGAGAGTTAAAAGAGCACCCTCTTCGGTCTAACATTGTCAGCTGTGGTGTACATCAGAATAAAAATAAGGCGTGTTGACTACGAGGTTTGTGAATAGGTAACCTTTTAGATATTACTGTGAGGGTTCTCATTTATTGAGAGGTTTTTATTCAACCGTATAATTTCCTAAGATTTCTGAAATGCCATCCTCGACGCGATTGCAGCACAAGGAATTTTGAGGTCGCACACGGGCGAAACTGAACCCATACATTCAGAGAGAGCGCTAGCGAGGACTACGAGCACACGTAACGCAGCGGCGCTTGTGTCACGTGCTCTTTTCCCAGAGCCTCGGTAGGCTAGCGGGAAATGCGCTGACAGCCATGCACACTCATAGGCGTGGCGAGCGCTCTCTCCGCCCGTGAGGTTTCGGTTTCGGCCTTGTGCAGCACCAAAATTTCCTTGCGCTGCGGCGGCGTCGAAAAAGGAATTTTCAATAGTGTAAATGCTGTTATGAATATTACTGACGCTGGGCTACAAACCTCTGAATAAATGAGAATTTATAGGTTGTAGCTAAAATTTTATTTAGTATTAGTTGACCACCCTGCTAGCTAACACAGCTGAGCTGTTCTATATTACCGCTGATAACTACGCCGAAGAGAGTGCTCTTCTAGATAAAATGCCTTTTGTGTTTTAACTTGCTAAACGTATTAGGCCAAACGCCTTGTATACCGATTTTACTCGAAAAAACAAAACAAAGCAGGATTTATTTTTAGAGGCAATACACCAAAATGGGTGCCCTTTCTTCTTTTATTTCCTCTTCCCTAAATTGACATTACGTGAACCTTTGAGGTAAATAACGAGTGCCAAGACAAATTAACGACGGAATTCCATCTACTTCGAGGCGCCTGCGAACCAAACAGTGGTAGAAATGCCTTTATGATGCATTCTTTTTTGCAGTGAACAATATGAATGGCTTGAAACAGGCACAGCTTTTTTTCAAGGGAAAGTGCAGCGTTACTGTATTTCGTTGACAGGTGTTCTTATCCCTACCTTCTAGCCCAAGAGACCATCTAGTTTTTTTTTTTTGAAAAATAAAGATGTATTGTTATTTTCAGTGCGTCATACCCCTAAGGCGTCGTACCTAAATAATCTGTGATTCGTTAATGACATTCTCTTGCTGAGTCACTCCCAACATGAATCGCAAAGCATGATCAATGATTTAGACAGGCAGAGCAAAACGGCGGTCTAAAACTTAGCATGCAGAAAACGAAAGTAATGTTGAACACCTTAGCAAGGGAACAGCAGTTCACAATTGGAAGCAAGGTGCGGTAAGTGGTAAAGGAATACGTCTACTTAGGGCAGGTAGCGACAACTGATCCGGATCATGAGAGGGAATTAACTACAAGGATAAGAATGGGTTGGAGCGCATAGGGCAGGTTTTCTCAGTTCATGAATAGCAGTTTACTAATATCCCTCAAGAGAAAAGTGTACAACAGCTGTATCTTGCCGGTACTCACCTACGGGGCAGAAATGTAGAGACATAAGGGTTCAGCTTATGTTAAGGAAAACACAGCGAGCCATAGACAGGAAAATGATAGGTGTAACGTTAAGAGACCGGAAGCGGGCAGAGTGGGTGAGGGAACAAACGCGTGTTATTGACATCCTAGTCGAAATCATGATGAAGAAATGGACTTGGGCAGGGCACGTGATGCGAAGACAAGACAACCGCTGGTCCTTAAGAGTAACCGAGTGGATTGCAAGAGAAGGCAAGCGTAGCAGGGGGTGGCAGAAAGTCAGGAGGGCGGATGAGATTAAGAAGTTCGCAGGTACACGGTAGGCGCAGCTGGCAAAGGACCGGGTTTATTGGAGTGACGTGGGAGAGGCCTTTGCCCTGCAGTGGGCGTAGTCAGTCTGATGATGATGATGACGACCCTGAAGGCGGAGCCTAAGTATCACCTCTAGTTTCAAACTCGAACGCACTGCGGGTGTACTTCAATAAAAAAAGATAGAGATAGCAAAAGAAAAAAAAAGGAAGCAGCTCTGGTTTATTAAGCAGCACTTCTTAATTTGTGAAAGAAGAGGGGAGTCTTTGTGGCAATTACGAGATGCATAAGAAGCTCATCATTGCAGTGTCCTCATTACATAAGACCGAACGCTGACAGCCTTGAAGAGCCCTTCTCCAAAAACATAATGAGTCTGCAGCAAAAGCACTTCCGCGGGCAGCAGCGCAGGGCAGTCTCCTTGGTCCTCTCCTCTTTATTTTTTCCTCCTTCAGTGGTGTAAGCAAGCAGTAACACAGAATGTCTTTTATCTTCCGTCAGAGCCAAGGCCGACCCTTACGTCGACTTTTTGTCCCTTAATATTAGATTTCTGCATTTTTCTTTCTTGTTTTCGGGAGGTTTGGAGAGTGTCGAAGGGGGCGAATGAAGTTAGTTCTATCTTCTTAGTTTGTTTATGAGAAGCTAAACACTGAAAATGACCAAGAAATTTTTTCGCCACCCTTTATTCAAAACGCGGTTTTTGCTGTTTTAACCCAATATGCACAGCAAAGGACACGTTTATGAACCCCATATCCGCCCTTGAAGTGTATGGACGTACTCTGACTAAAGTTTGGTCGTCTTGTAAAGTGATAACGTGTTGATGGTATGTCGTGTTTAACGCCCCTAACCAGCAAGTGGGTTAAGAAAAACGCAATATTGGTGTACTCCAGAACGATTGGATCACCTGCTGCTATGTAACGAGCACTGTCATCGTGCAGCATATGGGCATTAGTGCAGTTTGCCTACACGAAAAAGCCGCCGTGGTGGCTCAGTGTTAATGCAGCTCATTGCTGGCCCGAAAGACGCGGGTTCGATCCCGGCCGCGGCAGTCGAATTTTGATGGAGGCGAAATTCTAGAGGCCCGTGTACTGTGCGATGTCAGTGCACGTTAAAGAACCCCAGGTGGTCGAAATTTCCTGAGCCCTTCACTACGGCGTCTCTCATAGCCTGAGTCGCTTTGGGACGTTAAACCTATATAAACCAAACCAAACCTACACAAAAAAGCCTCCTTCCTTGGCCTGCCTTCGATCCCTCATGCTTGAGCTGAAGAGCCGGAGGCCAAAGCCACTGATCCAACTCTGGGGTTGACTTTGATAAACTTTCCATAATTCCCGTCGACAGGTTAAAACATAAAACACAGCAATATCGCACGTGATCAAAGAGAAGTGAAGTGATTTTCGTTCACTAAGCTGGGAAGTGTGCCGTGGAATAGCACCATAGAGTAATGAATAAGAGTTGGCGGATGAAATATGTTTAAAGCGAAACAAACTTTCTCTAGATATTTTCATTTTTTATTTTCTGCCGTTCCAGACGCCCTGTTATCAATTCACTCCACCCATTTTATGGCCGTCTAGCCCCGGTGTAGGCCGGCATTTCGGGCTTCCTTCGCCCTGGGCGCTGCACGTTAAGAAACACCATTTTGAGGAACTGCTTTTAATAATCTGCAGTTAAAAAACGCAGGAACTGCTGTTATCGTAACCACGCTTCTTCCTATCTAACTGCACGGTGGTGGTTAAGAACGTCCTCGAGGAAAACTTTAAGTGGAGGTTGTCCGCGCCAAAGTGAGGTCGTTCCATAACCAGCGGCAGCGATTCACTTTCGAATGAGCTCTTTCTTGCTTTTAGCAGCACGGAGAAAGTGTGCCACAACAAGACGCAGTTTCATTAGAGTTGGGTGCTGTTTGGCACCGACAGTGAGCAAGAGCAAAAAAAAGCAGTATACTCTCAGAAATACTGCATACTATTACATTCGCTCGGGGCGAAAGCGTAGACTGCAGGTGTTCTTGCTCCAGAGAGTGGAGAGGAGAGAAAGAGTGGGCACGGTTCGAAGGTTGTCTTCATCTGGAATGGGATGACTAGCGAAAAAGAAAGTAATTGCATGGAAGGCACTTAAGCACTACGCATTTTGCCTGCAGGCTGTATATGCCTGCAGAAGTCAGATCAGTTAAGTTTCGGTGAGTTCAAAAGAGAGTTTGCAATGCTCCTTTTTACAGGAGGAGACAACTTTGCGATGTCGTCTTGGGAAGCGATGATGCTCTTCTGTCAAGGATGGACTATGCTCTGCAAGCCGTTCTATAAGAATTAGGGCGGCTCTTAATGCCACAAACGTCACGGCATTTGTGACAGGTTTTTCTCGGAAGGCAAAGCTCATACACGTCAGACGTTAGTTCATCTTTAGAAATAGCCTCAAGTGAGAGCATGTGAGCTGTAATGTGGTTTAGGTAAAACAGCCGTCCTGATTCTTCTACGCAGAGTGCCGAGACTTGTACCTTTCTCGCGGAAGCGCATAGTTTCTGCGGATATCTATAGATAAGCACAGTGGTCTTTGAAAATAGGACTTTATTACTATATTCGAATAAACATTTCTCTGCTACGTCTATAGATAAGTAAGTTACAAGAAAAATGCAAAACATATTAAGCGCGATTCGTCGTAATACAGCAAATATCTTTTACAGGAAAGGAAAAGAATATCTTTTCAATCGACAACCTAAAACATCGGGAGGTTCTTGCTGAAATCTTGGAAACACCGTCACTTCAGTAGCGTGGCTTTTTGGGCTTGTTTTTACATACTTCCAATACACTGTAGCGCAGCAAAAGACGAGGACACAAGAGACGAGAGGGCTCCTGGTGTTCGTCTCTCGTCTCTTGTGTCCTCGTCTTTTGCTGCGCTACAGTGTATTGGAACCGTCACTTCTGTCATCTCATCGGGGCACCGTTTAACTTCTGATGATTCCTAGCGCTAATACACAAAAATAAAACCTAACTGAAGATAAACTTATGTCAGAGACTCGCCATTGAGCGCCTACTTCATGGAGTTTTGGACGGTTCTTTATTTCATTTATTTCATTTATTTACCCTAAGGGCCCTTTAGGGCATTACATAGGGGGCATTACATGATAAGATAGCCTTATCATAATTCGCGATCTAGAAATGAAGGCGGCATCCGCGCATGCATCCCAGCGTCGGAGCTAGGTGATGCTGTCAGCAGTAGTGAATTGATCACGGTACGTGGCTCTAGGTCCAATTTTGTGCTTCGTCTAAACACTTGCTCTATTTGTCCTACCACTGCGCATTCCACATGTCGCGGTAGATGTTGCTTGCGCTGTAGGCATTTCGCCTTACCATCAAGTTCACCTGGTAGCCTTTACAATTCAGAACTGCGCGGTCCCACGCCCTTTCCACCATCCTCCTTTTCTTTCGGCACTGACTGTTCAGGATATGAAGTCATTATTCTTTCGTCCGCGTCGCTCGCCTAAGGCACCATTTCGTCGGCGGCTGCCCCCGATTATCTGGCCCTCCTCTGACGGTCCGCACTAATCACTTTGTATCGCTCTCTTTCCAGCATGCCCTGGCTTGAAAGTATGCCGGAACGTGGCGCAGTTTATCACTGACAACTAATCTCCTATCCTTGCGAACGCGCCTCCAGAGCTGTCAAAACATTAATGTAGTTATGACGGTTGTCGCTATTTTTTCTGAAAGGGGTGGCTCTTAGCCTGGCAACACGACAACTGCTGAGCGTGATCTGTGGTGCCCTACGTAGGTTTTGCGCGAGATTTTCACGGGTGGTATGTATGAGGCCATTAGGGGCGCACCTCCGAAAGTCCAAAACGTGGCATAAATAAGCGTTATGCAGAGGGTAATAGACCTAGCGCACAGACATAACTCTTTTTGATTTCGTTTGACAGCTGCTAGTTGGAGCCCTTGTCCTCGTCTATTTTTTATACCACCCGCATGCCCTCATTGTGTAACTACAGTTCCTCCTCCTCCTCTTGAAACGAATAGGAGATATTCAAAATTCAGCAAGTGCGCTTTTCCACATAAAATGTTTCCAAAGACAAGATGGCCGACTTCTCTATGAAAAAAAAAAAACTGTGTGGGCTAAAGGATAAAGGACAGGCGTTAAGGATGTGGATAGAATGTAGTAAATGTAATTTGGAAGAACCAAATAAAAAACTAGCCCCTCTTGCATTGTTTCAGCTGGAAACGCATTGTCAGCCATCTTGTCTTGGGTAAAATTGTTTTGCGGGAAAACACACTTGCGGAATTTGTCTATGCCCTATTGCTGAGTGAATTTGTATTCTAACGGCCGCTAAGCCACCAAGACGTTGAAGCAGGCTTTGCGTTCTGAAGAGAGCGATGATCACGGCTTTCGCTCTGGTCTCGCGAGCTTACCACAGAGCTGACATCAGGCGTCTGAATGAACCCTTTCCGTAATGAAGACTTTTAGTATGAATAAGTATTTAATAACTTGAATCAAAATCATGAGGTACGCCGTACTGAAGGCTTCGTGAATAAATACAAATTTTTCAAAACCTGAATCAAAATCTTAGTCAGAAGAGCGTGTTGTCGGGCAAGTTGGCTTTGCATGATATAGAAGAAGTTAGCGCAAAACTTAGACGAAGACAGAGAAGAAACACACAAGACGACAGACGAGCGAGTCCACCAGAGATTTCGTCTGCAGTCTTTATATCGAAATTCTGATGTTATGTTTTGGAGATAAGAGGGAGGGAACCTGCAGTCCATGATTTTATTTCCACCCAGCATCCTTTGCCAATGCTGTATACATGAAGTGGCCCGTCAAAGAGAAATAGCGTTTTTTAAATAAGCATTCAAGACAGGAGATATGTGCAAATTACTATTGCATTTTGGTGCTTTTTGTCACAAGATTTTGCTAACATCGACGATGTTCTGCATGATTGTGCAACGTTTTCTTATCCGTGTTAGAATTTCTAATGTTTCAAATTTTTATAAATTAATGTACGATGGCTGTCAAGTACATAAAAAAATGGCGCCATTGTGACGGTGAGCACCTGCCCGTAGAAGGTTGCACCAGCGAAGATTTATGGCGGCACGCATTAGCGGGGTGCCAAAAGCTGCGTGACGAAATAATCTTGCCTTCTTTCCCAATGTTGCGATTCCATCGTGCGCTTCACATTTGTATCTGGATGTAGTCGTTATTGCTGTTTATACTATCATCTCTCACCGTTATCAGAGCTAGGAGTGTTGCGCGATCAACACTGCTGCAAGTATTGCACTTGACCTGGTCTTTAGGTCATTCACTTTTCTGAACTTAAGTGGCCTGCCTTAGCTCTGACGAGTTCATCTTCCGTCGCGGCTGCGGAGAACGATGCTTGAGCCTTCTACCTACCTTCTCATGCGGAATGACTTGCTAGGGTTGGCCGTTAACAATTCTAATGCACACGCTCTAAACATTGCAAGGTTCGTCACCCCGTTCGAAAGGCTCGGTGTCGGGCGCCCTGCTCGTAGTGTGGCTCTTTTACGCTGTTTTTTGCGCAATTTTTTTTGGAACGCTGCTCGTATTTTGCTGCGGCAGTCAGAGCTATTGTGACAGCATGAAGTTTGCAAGTGTGATGACCGCGATGCGTGGGGCGCGTAGCTTCCATGTCACTTTTTGCGCCATCCCCGTTTTTCATCTGGGTACACATATCATTGTGCCAAGACGGAACAAATGGATTTTACGCGCAAACTGAGTTTAGCGCTGCCTTCTGCAAGCTATCTACCTCCCACGGAGGGCACTAGCCCTGAATGACCGGTTCAAGTGGTTTTTTTGCACGTCACCATCAGCGCAGAGGTGACAGGGATGCCGTAAACGTGCCCCAGTGTGACCCATTTAAACGTATGGGCAATGAGGAAAATTCAAAACACGCAACAAAAAAAAAACGACTCAGTGAAAACATTCAACATCGGGCTTTATTTTTGCTGTCGCCGATGCCACT
The DNA here is from genome assembly GCA_030143305.2 of Amblyomma americanum. Classification (NCBI taxonomy): domain Eukaryota; kingdom Metazoa; phylum Arthropoda; class Arachnida; order Ixodida; family Ixodidae; genus Amblyomma; species Amblyomma americanum. The sequence goes on from JARKHS020009687.1 coordinate 91,035, forward strand.
GAAATACTTAATAGAGCAGTGAAGCGCAAATGAAAATCTCAAGACAACCCTGCGCGTATATGACCGCTTAGTTCGAACGGAACAGAAGAGAAAGAACTTGCTGTGCTTTATACAGGATGTTTCACCTTAGATTTTACACAATTTTTAAAAATAGGCTTCTTGAGTTGGAGGAGCGCTTTTTAGGAATAGCATTGTCAGTGTTTCACATAGAATCCCGCTAAGACGTGTTTACTAGTAGGCGGGTTAGCTAATATGAAATAATTAACTTTTCAACTATTACTGTTAGCTTCCTTAATTACTGAGTGGCGTGTAACCCACCGTAAGTAATATCAGTTTTTAAAATTTCGAAAACGCGGTTACCCTCGGTGCTGTGGCCCAACAAATTTTGGCTAGATGACGCAAAAATACATGCGCTTTCGAGGAGCTTTCAGGCAAACCAGCCTCTCCGGTACCTCTTGCATACGAAACTCATCCAAACAACCAAAATTTGTTGGGCCACAGCGGCGAGAGTAACCATGCTTTCGTAATTCCAAAGACTGTCACTGCTATTACTTACGGTGGGATACACGCCTCTAAATAATTAAGGGGTCTAACAGTAACGCTTATAAACTTAACTATTCCCTATCAGTTAACACGTTTGCTAGTTTGTATGTTTTAGCTGTATTTTGATGCTATGCCGAAAAAATTCTATGCCTGAAAAGCACTCTTCTAACTAAAAAAGCTGATTTTCTAAAATTGTATAAGGTCTTAGGTGGTACACCCTGTATATTGCATACTGTGGAACAAATAAATACATAAGAAGAATAATAAGTACATAAAATGGTGCTCGCATTGTTTGACGGAGAATAATAAAGAAAATTATTTCAGAGGTTGTTACATAGTAGACAATGTCTTTTCTGCCAGCTGGCATTAGGTGCACGGCGTAGCCGCGGGCGTTGTTATTACATCACTGGCCATCTCCCGCCCATACGAGCACTACGCTAAAGAGAAGCGTTTGCAGTTACAACTGATCACGTTGTCATAGTTCCCTCCGCTAGAGTTTTACCAAATTTGGTGCATGTAGAATGCCTGTAGCGAGTCGCTGCTGGCTTTAGACGCAAATATCGCTGTTCTATTGCCCACCGTTGAGTGCAGAGTCGCGAGCATACTTGTACAGAGCACTCAAGCAGGGCTGTGCGAAAGAATGGAAGTGAAAAAGCCAAGTATCTAGTGATTTTCGCAGGCGTGACCTGATATACCTAACAACTCTGGAGGCAGAAGCACTTTGCCGCTTTAATATTGTAGCGATAGCCACACTACGCCAGCCACTTCGCAAGGTCAGCGTGACTACGCGCTGAGCCGTGGCACCATCGCTCCACCAGCTATGCGCATGCGCGGAGTGACGTCATAGCCCGCAGCTGGTGTGCGCGCCGCGCGCCTCGCCGCTGCGCCGACGGTGGAGCAGACGCCGCCCGTCTCGTCAGTTGTGCGCATGCGCGGAGTGACGTCAGGGTACGCAACTGGTGTGCGCGCCGCGCGCCTGCATTACGCAAGCATTTCGAGCTTTCAGCGTGGCGGCGCCCGTAACCACCGTGGCAGCTGCCGGCGGCGCAGCGCGCCAGCGAAACCGAGGGGAGGGAGGGAAGAGTGGAGAGGGGGAGAGCGGGAGAAGGGATGAAAATGAAGGAACGCCCAGCGAAACGCAGCGGCGAAAGACGTGACTTTGCTATTCGACTGAGCGAGTTCCACTCGGCTAGCTGTAGCTATCGCGTCACTCCAGGCTTAACCAGAGCTAAACCACAGCCTTTTTTGATTACTAAATAATTGTGGGGTTAGAATGACAATGACGATGATAATGGCATTTAGGATAAAAATTCTGCGGGTCATTATTGTCTATGACCATGACTAAGAACTTTAGGATAATAGCCTTTAGTCGGAGGCTCCCAGTGTAAATGCATTGAAGGCCTTTAGAGTAAATGCCTTTAAGGGGAATATCGTTAGAGTAAAGATCATTACAGTAAAGGCCTTTTGGGTGCTTTCGCATTCACTGCACGTAAGTAGTCTTAAGTGCCCTTCCTAACTTTTTATTCAACCAATAATTTTCTCTGAAAATTGTGTAGCTTTACATTACAGTCAAATGGTTGCCCTTGGGTGGATGCTAATGAGTAATTACTCCTTTATTACAAATTTACTCCACTGTAGGCGATCCCCCAGAGGGTTGGAATAACGACTTTCCTGCTTCGAGTTGTAGATAAGTTCACTCTCGCCTTAATATCTGCTAGCCGTCCTGATTAGCTTATTTGGTAGAGTAATGGTCTCGGGCAGGGAGTGGTTCCGGGTTCCATCCCCTGGACCTTGAGTAATATTTTCCTACTGCAAAGTGTCCGTGAAATTTGTGGAGGTTTTTTTTTTACCAGTACGGCTGCGCTAGTGTGTGTGCTAAGGAGTAATTACTCCTTTATTATAAAGGTCCCCTTTGCGCTACAGTAGCTCGAAGGCTAGCTGCTGCATCGCGCTCAGCTGTCCGAGCGCGGCAAGTGGCGAAAGAGCATTCCATTCCGAAAGAGCGTAGATCTCATAAAGACTATTTTGGCCGAAAGCCATGAGTGCAGTTTTTTTTCAAACGCATGAGTGCCCTAATAGAGCAGGAAATTCAGAAGTGCAAAAAGCCGTAAGCGACGTCTGATAAGCAATGTGCGAGAGCTACAACTCTCGGGAATATGCGCAAACGCAAGGAAAACGGGCACGGAGAAAGTTTCTTACCGATGCCGCAACCGTTCGTGGTACATTTATGCGCATCCGAAACTCAAAGTGCACCGAACTCTGCCATTTTGCCGAGTTTGAACTCTGAGCTAAATAAGAGCATAAAACTCGAAGGGAACCGACGCGATTAATATAAACTACAGCACAATGATGCGTAATGCTCCACTAAAAAGGATACGCAATGCGGTTATGTAAGCATAACCAATGTGTTTCAGTGATGTCTGTCAGGAATATATTTAAAATTAAGTTTTTGGAGTTAAAACTTTTTTACGGGCATAGTGTTCTCATTAGTGGCGCTCATCAGTAAATTGCCAAGGCGCGTTACGCAACAGTCTGATTAACTAAAATGAGCCAAAATCACCACGCTATGCGACATGTGCCTGGATCATGTTATGAAGTACGATTGAGGAGAGCGATTTTTCAAATGGCACCTTAGCTAGAAATCCTATTTAACAATGCTTATAGTGATGCGGAGCACTCAAACACCAACGACTGTCGGCAGCGCACGCTACACTAACATTAGATTCTGTTATTCTGACACTGACGCTAACATGACATTCTGACACTGACATCAGGTCTTTGTATTGAAATTTCTCAGTATATTTAATATACTCTGTAGCAATTTGGTTCTATAAATAGAGAGGAAGTTGCGGAGTCGGAATACGAGCTGTGTTCCTACGCCGCGGAATGTAGTCGCCACTTTTAGTCATTAGTTCTTCTTAGCAAAGGGGTGCGCAAACTACCTTAAAAAAGAGACGGCACAGGGCTACTAGTTTTCGTCTCTTCTGTAATGTAGTTTGCGCACCCCTATGCTAAGACGTGCGACCAACTAGCTTACTTTGTAGTCGTTAGTTTTATCGTAAAACATTGCATGTTGTCATTATTCGTTGTTTAAAGGGGCTCTGAAACACCTTCCGATGAGACTACATCAGCTCGTTCAATCACTGCACTGGGTTGTCAAGAAAAACTGAGCCAAATAATACACTTCTACAAGCAGCAGAGGACCCATAATCACGCATGAAAGTTTGCGAGCACTTCCCGGCGACCTTTTCGTGCTCGCGCCCTCCTCCGTCGCACGTACCTGCGTATTCAAGTTGAGAGGTGGCTATTGGTTAGATTCTTTCGGACGTCAGGAAGCTACCATGGCCATGATCAATAAGCCGCGTCGCTCTGGATAAGCCGCGTAGCTCCGGAGGGTCAGGAAGCTCCACTCCCGTAGGTGGGGCCGGCGGAGGAGCGCCTACCTTCAAGCGAGCAAAAGGTGACGAAAGGAGAGATAAAGGCGCGAAGACGCTGTAATTCAAATTTTTACTACAGATAACTGAGCTTCTACAAAGCGCATTAAACAAATTTTTTTGCTGGACAGTATTTTTGAAACGGCCCGCTTTAACATCCCAGGCATACCGGAACTTTATTTGAGCCCCGTTTTAGATCCCCTTTGAGGCATATCTGTAACAGAACTGCCAAATTTCCACTTAGAAAGAGAAGGAACAACCAGTTTCCTTGGTTGCAACGAATTTGCGAGGCCCATCTTACCAGAAGCTTCCATAGATGGCGCGAGCTACGCCAGCTAAGAAATGGCACTACCGTGGCGGGAGAACGCGTAAGTCGGGTAGCATGGCGGCCAGGTAGAGTGTCGTGCGGGTGAGCTGAATAAAACAACTACGGACGCTCCGCCGGTTTAGACTTGCCTTCATTCCTATGAAGAAATGTCGGCGAGTATTGTTAAAATGCACCTTCTTTGCGGTGCATGAACTGCCCTATACACGATGCGACGTCACAGAAAGAATTTCGAATTTAAAAGAAAGTTGCTCACACGAATCAAAGTCGTCATTAGAGGGCTGGCGTGTGATGTTTAACTATCCACAGTTGAACATGGACTATTAGAGCGACATCTCAGTAAAGGGCCCCGGGTTTATTTTGGCCGTCGATATGGGTCGTGCATTTTTTGTACCATGTCACTTGTAGTGGACATTCCCTGCAGTTAGTCTTTGTGTTTGTTATCTGAAGCCTGCTTTGTGGCCGTCTGCTCACCTACGCATCGAGTTGCGGGCAGTGTGCCCGGGTATGATATGTACACCTGGTAGGTTTCCCACTTGCCACTGCCCACCGGACCACCTATCGTGACCAATCGTTAATTGAACTGCCACCACCCACGGTGGGCAGTTTGCCTACCGTGACAGATGGCATCATCGGTCACGAAAGGTTTCCCGGGAAGAGCAACCTAGATCGAATAAGCGCCACCAGTGGCAGTACTTGCCATCGCAGGGCAGTGGCGCATCGCTTATCCGCTGCAGCATTGAGCTAGGAGTGGTATGAGGACTCCCAGGGGTCTATGAATGTAAAACTGAGAATTTCCAATTCCGCCGATATAAGCATCAACCCATCAGCGCCATTCGAACAACTTTCATCCGTGAACATTGAATCCGAACACAGGAACCAAAGTGAAAACTGCAGTGCTAGCGCACGTAATCTACATTTGGTCTAACTATGAAATTTGACCGCCATTTTCTTCTGTTCTACATAAAACGGCAACTTTTCTCATTTCACCGCCATCCTCTCATTAGGCTTTGGCTGAACAATCGCAGAAAAGGGCGTACGAAACGTTTTGAAAAGTTCCGCTTAATTTGAGGAATGGTTATCGATCGAGTCAGCATTCATGCTCACGATCTTTGAACAGCAATAATGCGAACGCTGGTTCCAATTGCAGAGCCCAGCTGAAGAACAAAAGCAGAGCCGTTTACAGCAAGGGTGATGAAACGTGCATTCGAATAACACTGGAAAACTATCAGCAATAATGAACACTGGAGAGCCAGGTCGCGATGCTTATACTTTGGCTTTTAGTTTCCCCCGCTTTCTTGCAGCTTAAACACTGGAAACACTGGAAGGCTGGAAGCCACGCACTTGCCCATTAGAGGAAAAGCGGACGACCAAAGTGGGACGAAACGCGGGAAAACGCGCTTTGAAACCCCCTGCACTCCAATTTTTAGGAGACGCGTCATTACGCTGAAATGCAAAACTGCCCGGACGCTTGGATTGCTCAAGCGTAGAGGCTCCTCCTTTGCGCACAACGCACAAACCGTACCCAACAGTCTGGTAAAGAATTGGTTAGTGTGGAAAAGTTAAAGCGGCGGAACCAAAGACATTTCCAAGTGACTTTGAGGCAAAGTGTAATGCTCGAGGATTCTTTGCTGTTAGAGCATGCCAACGCTGAAAAAAAATTGCGCGAAGGTCTGGCGGGACAGGTTCTGCTTCCGAACACAAAAGGAGCTCTCATAATGAGAGAAAGAAGATTCCTTTGATTAAAGGTATGTTAAAGAGAAATACGGCTTGCTTCACCTGGCTTTGCAAATTAGTGATGAGCTCTCAAGAGCTGCCGTTCAGTCACCCTTTACTGCCATTACAAATGAAATAAATTTTCAATTCAATTTATATGAAATAACAGTATAAATGACGGCGAGAGCCTGGAATAAAAGCTATCGCTGGGAAATTCCACAAAGGCCCCTCGCTTTGACAGGAATACTGTGTGTCATATGGAACAATGAGCAGAGTTCATCAACACACTCTTTTGGAATTAGTACAGTAGTGAAAAAAAATACATTAGGACAGTTGTTTGGTGTTTGACAGCAATGAAAAGATTACATCACATTTGCTTTTAAACATTACAATGCAGAACAGAGTGAACAGAGCTATTTATAGTTCACAGTAAGTGCAAAAACAAGAGCGCAGCAACAAGCGGGAAGGAAGTTACAATCTTTCGTAGCGTTCTGTGTTTCCCAGGGCTCGTTTGTGAAATGAGTACACTGTTTGAAGGTCACGACCTGCGGAGCGAAACATTGGCGTTAACATGCTCCTTTTTTCTGCTTAATTACAAGATTAAGCCGCCAGCTCAAGTCTTCTCGCATAAATGGTTTCCTAATTTAAAGAGATCAGGAAACAGTGTTTACTGAGGTAAGAAAAAGCGCACGAGCGATCTGTATTATATCACTCGTCACCGAACCGCAGGAATGTTTAAGCTGTGTTTATCAACACCGAGCATATCAGAGATCAGATATGATGCGTCTCCTTTCCTCCCTTAACCCATACACTCTGACACGGCAGAAAAAAAATATAAAGAAAGAAGGTCAGGACTGCACCCCGCCAAGCCCCGTCCCGCCCACGTCACTTCAGCACGTCCATTGTAAAGGCTCGCCCATATTCTCTACTCGACCTCTGAAAGGGAGGGTCTTCGAAGAACGCGAGGTAAAGTGTCACCTTAACCGGTTGAGAGCAGCAATCGTAAAGATTATTTCTCATTTATAGGGATAACGCAAAGCTTTCAAATTTGGCTCGAATGCTCAGGAAGACCACCTCTACAGATTTGCGGCATTAAAATATGACCACCAAAATCACGTCAGGGTCTTTTAGCGATAAGCCTTTCACGAATTCCTCCAGTCAATAGATAAGTAATCGCGTTTCCACAAAAGGGAACAGCCCAGCGACTGTTCAAAGTTTAATGATCGAAGTAAAAAGCTGCGCGTATTAGAAAATATAGTGAATTTGATATTCTGACTCGTTCGGAAGAGAGAGGGTTTTGGATCGATCGTATGAAGCGGAAAATCAGAAATAGGTGGTCTCTTGAAGCGATGAGAGTGCACGAAATTGCAATAAACTTTTTTTATGTGCGAGAACAACGCGATGATAAAGGAGGCACACCGAAATGGAGAGTTGCGAATCGATTGCCCGTCCAGTGTTCTTTAATACAAACCGAAATATTGTCACGTTTCTGTGATGACAGCAGGAGAAGTGGATTGCAGACAGAAGACTAGCGTTAAGCTTGAACGGTTTATTGGGCGAACTTGTGATTGCAAAAACAAGCAGTCGGGTGGCGGCGATCGAAGCAAGTGTGGTCGGTAGTCGTCGAAGATCATTAATAATGGTTAATCTCGGCCGTACTCATTTCAGTGGTGGAGAAGAACTTTAGAGATATTGTTTCTGAAGCATCTACGACAAGCTCGGACATCTCAGATTCAGTTTCGTGGGATTTAAACGTTGATTGAAGCAAATAAACCTCTCTCTCGCGTGACAAAGTGTTAAGGCCGCGTGGCGGTGGTATCGAGCAAAGAACATGAACAAGCAAACATTGAAAAGCGTTTATGTGTTTATGGTTTATGAGTGTTTAACGTTCCAGAGCGACTCAGGCTATGAGGGACGCCGTAGTGAAGGGCTCCGAAAATTTTGACCACCTGGGGCTTTTTAACATGCACTGACATCGCACAGTACACGGGCTTCTAGAATTTCGCCTCCATCGAAATTCGACCGCGGCGGCCGGGATCGAACCCGCGTCTTTCGGGCCAGCAGCCGAGCACCATAACCACTGAGCCACCGCGGCGGCGTAAACATCGAAAAGCTTTGCGGCAATATCAGTATGTCGGGGTCTTCTTTAAATGCGGTCGCGAAAACCGCAGTCTAGCCCGAGAACTTACGGTCAGCAGTTGACCGTTGTAGGCCCTGAGGAACCTTGCTGAGTCCACAGAACGATGATTACCAATTGAAAGGAAACAAAGCCGAAGGCGACAGAGACTCAGAAACAGGGATTAGATTAGGAAGCCTGTTGGCATTTGGTGGTAGTTCTAGGCGCATGACAGGGCTGATTGGAGATTAGACAGGTCTTTGTTCCTCGCATACCTTGACCTGGCTGAATGCGGTGGTAATAATCGCTGCTACTGCGAATACTTTATTCAGGTGCGCCCTCGGCATCGCACCGAGTGTTGCAACCGAGAGAGCAGGTATCATCCAGAAAAGGCTGCTCGACAGAAGGAGATGGAATGTGAAATAAAATTACGCTTTTTGCAGTGTGCAGTTTCTACGCCGTAACAACGAGCGATTTCCAGTGGTCGGTCACGATTTATGGTGTGAGAACTAAATTAACCGGGCAACGTATTGAACGAACAACTGTACGCTGCGTAGCATGCATTAGAGATACGAGCCTGACAGTCAGAGATTATAATGCCACAAGTAAACAAAATGTTCTAAATGAAAAAGGTTCATCTTTACTCCGCCTTGCATATTGACCTGAAGTCAAAGGACACCTTAACTAAGACCGGCGCAGCACGAAGCAACACGCATGAAAAAGAGGACATACACCACCACCAAAGTATGTTTAGCCCATTTTACAAAACATCTACGCTTCCAAAGCTAGTGCTTCGCAGCCTTAGTTGTCCTCGGTTCTATTAGCACACGCAGCGCACATTTAACGGGGAGTTTGCTAGCTATGAAGACCTTCTTCAGGTAGAAAGGTATACCGTTATCACGATGCTTTCTCACGGTTTATCCCTGGGCGCTGATATCTCCTAGCATCGGTTCTGCACAGTCAGTCCTTCAGAAGCAGCTTTTCTATTTACTGGCTTTCTCAGTTCGCGTGAAAAGTGACCCAGATCACTGTTATATTGAGAAAATAAACGTCATAAGTTCTCGCAAAAAACTTCCCTCAGAATGCACAAGAAACCTAAACTATTTACTAGGCTTATGATGGATGGGTTTGAATACCTAACAACAATCCGTGGCTGACTGTTTATTCAAGATCGCTGCAGTCCAAACAAATTGATTTCGCATAATGTTTATCCTAAGCGCCGGGATGAGTCCTTGGGTCACCCGTGTTTACTGTATGACCCTGCATGGAAGGACAGCTTTCGGGAATCCACTTCCAGGAAAAGATAAATGCACCCACCATTAATTAGCCACTTTGTTTACCTCGCCTGTACGTGTATAGAAACACCAACAAACTCCACCCAGTGCCGCAAACTAAGAGAAAAAATGCGGAAAAAACTTGAAGGCGCTCGAATTACCATCAGCTGTGATGATGCGATAGCATAACAACCTCGTTGTGAGCTGCCATGCACCACCTCACATACTATACAAGTGGAAAGGAGGATTTCCCTCTCTTCACTTCGCCATCTGCCAACCATGGCAGGTCGCAACTGGCTGTTTTGTGTACCAGTCTTGGCAGGCAATTCTTGATAAAGAGCTCTCAACTTAAAGTGTCGTGCTGAAGAAATGCGTGGTATTTATTCAATTGTCTCTGCAAAGCATCTTATGGAAAAAGGTTTTGCTCTACACGGCACACAATGCTCTGAATTTTGATTGTATTATATGTGAGAATCAGTCATTTGGTAGGGACCGCTATTTTCGGTTGTTTGTCTTAAACTGACCATCCCAATGAGGTCCAGCTTTTCGTTTCATCTCATTTTTATTTACTTAAAGAACCCCTTTTTGGGGGTGTAACATAACGGGTGGGGTTAACATAAGGAAGTATAAGATATTTTTTCTCATGATGAAGGGTGCGACGGGACTTTATCTAGAAAGGTTGATGGGCAGGCGATTGCCGCGATTTCATGAAGAAAGCCATGAAGAAAAAAAAGACTTCGAAACAGTAGGTCTACGGGCACGTCAGCGCAAAGCTCAAAGCATGACCGATGCGGTGGGACGTGCGTGATGGAGGTGTGCAGATGTATAGATCCTGTCTGAGCTGGGAACAGCAAACGTTGTGAAATAGACGCAGGCTAGAAATCAGGGGGCGGAGGGAAAGACTGGACAATTAGAACTATAGTTTGTGAGATGAAACGCTAATATGGGTTGAGTATGAGCGATGAATGAA